>VZRQ01000333.1:1785842-1991179 GCA_013397975.1 Machaerirhynchus nigripectus
CTTCCCCGCAGGAGCAGGCGGTGGTGGACTTCGAGCGGCTGGGCGAGCACGCTGCCGCCTTCCAGGGGCACGACGTGGGCTTCTGCTGCCTGGGCACCACCAGGGCCAAGGCTGGCGCAGTGAGTGGGGACTCCCCTGTCCCCGGGAGAGTAGGGGTCCCGCTTGTCCCCTCCCCTGCCTGCCCGCTCCCTGCCTCGCTGACCCTCCTCTCCCCCCGCAGGACGGCTTTGTCCGTGTGGACCGGGACTACGTGGCTCAGGCAGCAGAGCTGGCTCGCGCAGGGGGCTGCAAACACTTTGTGCTGCAGTCCTCCCGGGGGGCAAACGCGCAGAGCCGCTTCCTCTACCTCCGCGTGAAGGTGAGGGGGCAGCTGGGGTGGGCCTCTGGTGCTCTGCAGGAATCACAGGATGCTCGGGAAGGAAGCAAGACCTGAGGTCTTGAGATGCAGATGGCTCTGGGGGTCCTCCTGGTGCTGCGGGACAAGGGAAGGGGCTGGCTGGACAGCTGTGCAGCTGGCTTCTTCTGAAGCAGCACAACACCTGCATGCAGCGGCTGACTCTCTCCTCAAACCCCAGAAAGACCTGCTGAGGTCTCTAGCCCAACCCCAGCTCCCCAGCCTCAAGCTGGGATGGCTTCACAGCTATGTGGGGAGGCTCAGGGCTGTGTCCAGGTGAGACACGAACTATCCAGTGATGGAAAGCCCATAGGCTCCCCAGGTAGGACCATATCTGTTGCAAAAGCTTTTTTCCCCATACGTTGTGTGTTGCAGCTCCCACCACCTGCTGGACTCACAGCTGCCTTGCCAGCGGCTTGTGCTGGCTGGATCCATCCCCAGGCTGGATGCTGAGTCCAGATGCTCTCCGGAGCAGCCTGTTGCAGTTTAGCGTGATGGTTGCCAGGGCGCGCTGCTGACCTACGGTCTGTGTCCACCGTGGGCACTCACCCCAGCTGCCTGGCCTGGAGAGCTGATCCCTGCCTGGCCTGTTCCAGCTTCGCATTGGCATTAGTGCTGTCCGGCTCACAGCTCAGCAGCTCTCTCGTGCCCTTTCATGGGGTGGCAAGGATGGTGCTTGCAAGTCATCCTTGTCTCCTTTCATCCTGCCTGGCTGCTCTGACAGGGAGAAGTGGAGAACCTGGTCCAGGCTGTTGGTTTTGATCGCTGTACCATTCTCCGGCCAGCGTGAGTAGTGGTGGAGGAGGGAGGGCACAGGGCTCGGGTAGAGGGTTGGCAGAGCAGCAGGCTGGGAGATGGAGGAAGAGAAAGGGTATGTGAGGGCAGGGCTGGGGAGGGGAGTGGAGAATGCCACCAGCTGCAGGTCACAGATGAGCAGAGTGCTTCCCAGTGCTGCAGGGAGCAAGCTCTGAGGATTCCCATGGCCCATCCCAATGCTAGTGCCATGTGCCATGCAAGGAGAGGAGGCTTGGCTGAAAGCACAGGTTGGGGCACACAGGTCAGAGCTTAACTCCAGATGGACCTTGACCTTATGCAGAGGGAACACTCACCTGTGACCTTTCAGCTGTACTTCGCTCTTGCTGCCTAGGAGAAGCATTCTGCTTTTGGCAGCACAGTGGGGAGAGGAGTTTAGTGTCCAAGGGCTCAGCTCTGTCACGTTTCATGACCCTGCCAAAGCCCCAAAGCCCATGTGGGTTTTGGGAGCTGGTCTGGGCCAGGGTCCTGCTGGAAAATTCTGTGCGAGTCTCTAGCCCTTCCCCCAGGGATTGTTTCAGGCTGACCCGCCTTCCCTCCTTGCTCTGCAGGGTGTTGCTGTGCAAGCGCCAGGAGTCCCGGCCCATGGAGTGGATAGTCCAGCAGTTCTTGGGTGTTGTGGCTCGGGTCTTCCCCACTGCTTACTCAGTGCCTGTGGAAACGGTGGCCAGGGCTATGGTGGCCTGTGTGCTGCAGCCAGGCGAGGGGAAGGTGAAGGTGCTGGAGAACGGGGCCATCCATGAGCTGGGAAAGGCAGTGCCACAGCAGGGCACATAGAGCAAAAGGGATGGCAGGCAGGAGCTTGAGTCACCGTTCAGGTGCTCTTTGGGCTGAGGATGAATGCACGCTTGGGGAGGTGTGGGGTGCTTGCATGGCTAGCATGGAGCCAGAGGTACATCCACTTCTTTGCACCGTGGCTGATTCTGTCGAGGGATCAAAAATGCAGGTGCTGGCTGCTGACAAACAATGTGCTTTGCTGCCTGGGTCCATAACACTAATACGGGTAAAGATGGTGTAATCCAGGCCTTGAATAAAACCCTGTGGCTGATCTGGTTGTGCCGGCTTTGTGTCAAAATAATGTCTGTCACCTGCACATCAACAACTCAGCCTCATCTGCTCAGATCGTGTCACTTCGGGGGCTGCTCGCAGGCAGGTGACAGACGCAGGAAAGCAGAGACAAGGCACAGCTGCCTGTGTGGAGGCTGCACCTCACAGAGCACACGGTGGCACCAGTGCTGCTTGGATAGCAGAACTACTGGAAGCCTAGCAGTAGCTGCTGAGGCACTGGGAGCGGTGGCTCTGCCTGCAGCAGGTCTGTGCAAACACTCCTGGCCTCATCTGCTCAGGGTGCAGAGGGACTGCTCTAGGGATGCTGCTGTTCACACCTGCGCTGCCGCTTGGTACCAGTAGTCACATAAACACCATGAAAATACTTGCATTGACTTGCAAACGCCTCTGGGCTTTCCTTCCAGGCACAAATGAGCCTGAGCCCAGCCCCGTGTTCCCGGGAGTGCTCTGCACGTGCAAAAATTGAGGCCAGCCCTGTGCACACCTTGGAGGGGGCTTGTGCCTGCCCAGAAGGGGAGCAGGTTCCTTCTGCGGGGGTGGAGCCGGCACGAGGAGCAGTGCAGTGTCCCAGGCGCGGCCCCGGCTGTTCTCAGGCCTCGTGCTCGGGGTCGAGGAACTTGGTGGCTCCACAGATGGGATGCAGAAACATACGTGACTCCCAAATTCCCTGCTGGCCAGAGTCCCAGTGCTCCGGGTAACACTGCTTTCCAGGATTTTCTCTGACCTCACCCACGGCTCCTGTGTCAGTGACTTGGATGTGGCAAATGGAGGGAGCCTGGATCTCATCTCCTACACAACCATTTCAGTCGTCGGGTTGGACCTCAGAAGGTTGGTGGAGGTGGTGAGATGGTGTAAGGCCTGCACATAGACAACTCCTCAGCCACCTGTGGGGTTCAGTTCAGAAGGGCCACAGAACCACAGCGACTGATAAGACTGTCCCAGTGAGACCAAAACAGTACCTTTAGAGTAGTATTTAATGCCCAAAGGGAAATGAGAGGTAGGCTGGCCAGCATTACAGAAGTGTGAGGAGCACAAAGGCTGGTCACACCTGCAACACTGGGTTACACAGGCATAGTGCACTCAACACTCAGACATTTCTTTTTAAAGGGCATGTGCTTATACAAGGGAGTTGAACACCTGAAGTGGTAAGACCTTAAAAGAAGTGAAAATTGAGGTGAAAGAATTAAAGGGAAGTCAAGCTCTGGGAAATTACAGGTGAGAGACAAGCCACAGAAGACATGAGGAAAGCATCCTAAAGGCAGAAACATTACTGACTTTGTGAGAAGCAGAAAGTTCTCCAGGGAGGCTCAAGGACAGGATGTGACCAGGCTCTATAGGAAGGAACGAGCCATGACAGAAAGCCTCGGTGAGTTACTTGCACTGCCCTTTGCTGTTAGGGAGTCACACTACACATCATTCCTTAGGGGACACACATTTGCATGACTGTCCCAAAGCATGCAGGGGAAAAAAAGTATTTTTAACCCCGTTTTTAGAACACGTGGTTAAAAGTCTGCCAGAAGGAGCACTCAGATGAACTGCCAAATACTCTCCTGGGTGAGAATTGCAGCGATCCCTTTACCAGAAGGTCAACATTGTTAAATATGATGCTAGTTCTTAAAAAGTTCCAGTGGGAACCAGGAAACTGCAAAGCGGCTAGGCTGCCTTCTATAAAAGGCACGTTGCTAGAAAGGATAATAAAGTCTGGAAATAACAGGGCCCAGGATAAATCGGGTGTACTGGGAGATTCCACGTGGTTTTGAGGGGGCAGTTGCAAGGCACAAGCCTGGAGCACTCTTGGAGGAAACCAGCCATTGTGTACACAAGACAATCGGCTCCTCAGAGTGCACTCAGATCTCCAAAATCTCTCCCAGAAGGGGTCTTGAAGAAATTAAGCTGTCGTGGGAAGAAAAGGAAGGTCTGTGTAGTTTCTTATTAGAAATATTTTCTTAGCACTCCAAAGCCTTAAAACACACAAAACAAACATTTCTTGCTGGACAAAGGTCTGTGGAAAACGCAAGCTATTTCTGTGTAACCCTTGTTTCTGCTCAGTGGTGACAGTTTCTTGTTCAGTGTTTCAGATAAATTTTATGTTAAAATGCACAGCTGCAATCCCAGCACATGGTACAACTCCTTATCACCCTCCCTCATGGAGTTTCCTCACACATTTTGGACCTCGGTTCCCCAGTTTGCTCTGTGCACTCCTTAAACCCCCACCCCAGAGCTTTGGAAGAGATTTTAGACCATCAGTCACTGAACTACAGCTGAGGGGATTTGCCTACCTAGGGCTGAGGAGGTGAAGGAGATGGAAGCCTGCAGAGAACAGACCCTGTCCCTCCAGGGGGTCTCACTGGGCAAAGCTCCAGGCTCCTCCGAGCAGCAGGAGGTCTGCAGAGACGCAGCCATGCCCTTGGCGTGCCTGGCGGGGCTCTCTGCGTTCCAAGGGCACGCAGCCCTGGCTGCAGCTGGGAGGAGAGCATGGAAGGGTGCTCAGAGCCTGCTGGACAGCATTCACACAAACCACCTGGTCCCACAGCCCCAAGCCCTCCTGGGATTCCAACACTGACTTTATTACTGAAGATTAATGATAAAAGGATAGCTGCATTCCCAATGGCTCAGCAGTGGGGGTTTCCCAGGAGGTCCCATGGCCCCGCTGCCCTTCCCAGCCCTGAGCTGTGAGAACTGCTGGCCCCTCTTGCCCAGCCCATGCTGCCACTGGCTTCCCTCTGAGCCAGGGAGTGCCTGGACAGCTGGCAGAGCCTCCTGCAAACAGCACCACGCTTCAAAGGAGCTTTTCAAAGCAGTCTCTGAGCTGGCAGGCACTGACCTGGCACTCAGTGACATCCTGGTGACATCCCTGCTAGCAAACTCATGGCCCTCAGGAAATCTCTGGCCACAAGGGCACTGGCACAGCTCAGCAAAGGTGCGGAGTTTGCAAGGCTGTGTTGCTTCAGAGAGCAGGGGCTGCAGCCCAGCTGCTGGGAGATGGGGCCACTGACCTCCGTGGTGGGATTGGGATTGAGGCACCTCCAGGCTAATAAGAGAACCTCCTTCTGAGTCCTCTGAAAACAAGGCAAAATAAGAGCAGCCTGGAAGAGTAAAGGACCTCCATCCTCCATGGCTGCTGCTGTTCCCTTGCCCACTCTGTGAGACACAAGGGAGGCTGGTGGGCACCTCAATCCCAGCAGTGGGAAGGGCAGCCCACCAGACCCCAGGCCTACTACCCAAGCCTGCATGCGTCTTGGGGGCTCTAATCAGCCCAAGCCATTATCATCTGAGCGTCTCATCCTCTGAAACTCTAGGCTGTGCTTTTTTTCATTCAGTTTCCACTACAAACCAGAACAAAGCCAGCCCAAGCTCTCCAGGGAGGCAGAGTTTCCAGCAGATTTCCAGCTTTCACTGACTGCACTCAGATGCCTGAACGCAGACACCGTCTTTCTGCATAATCCCACAACGGGTCCAAAATGGAGCCAGAGCCAGGCAGGCACAGCTCTGACACAGCACAAGAGTGGAAAGGGGCCCAAGGGCTGAGTGTAAATGTCTCCTGCGTTGGGAGCAGGTGGAGCTGGTCAGGGAAATGATGGTTGTTAGTGCACCTGGCTGTGGACAGCCGGGTACGGAGCAAAGTCCCTATTCCCAGCTCCCAGCGTTAAACAAGGCACACAGATGCACATTTTCATAGTCACCCAGGAGCCAGGGCCTGAAACAAAAGTCACGGTTACCCACCAGCCCATAACCACTGCTGAAGTGGTGGATATTTTGACATTAGCCACAGCCTTGAAATCAATAGCAAGACTTCTCCTAAGCACTTTTCTTTTTCTGAAAGTACTATTTTTCACTGGAAAAATCTCACTTGAATGAAGCATTTCTACCTGGCTCTTGTACATACTGATCTAGAGCCTGATACACCATTAAAATAAATGCTGTAGGCTTCCTGAAGCCCCCAGAACATCAGTTTAGCTCTTCCAATTCAATTACCTGACCTCACCCCAGAAAATCCACATTTTCTTCCCCCCCCGTGTGAGTTTAGAGAGAAGAAAACAAAATCCAGAAGCCGCCGGGGCCGGGGCCAGCTGCGGCAGGCCGGCCAGCATTGGATACGGGGCTGGCGGGGGTCCAGCTCCCGGCGCTATATAGGAACGAGGGAGGGAGCTGGGCTGCAGACAGAGTCTCTGCTGCCTGCTTTAGCCATCACTCACACTCTTCTCACGGCCGAGGAAACTACAGCCTGCCAAGATGTGCAAGGGATTAGCAGCGCTGCCCCACACGTGCCTGGAGAGGTGAGAGCGGCCGGGATGTGCGGGATGCCAAGCACTGCCTGCCCGCAGGGCTCTGCCGGGGCGGCTGGGGGCACAGGGGCTCTTCCTGCAGCACATCCCGTGATGGGCATCTCTTACGGGGACTGGGATTATCCAGCTCTGAACGGNCTGCCAGTGGCTGGGATCCTTGGCGGGGTGAGTGCTGATTCAGTCCCAAACTCCCCACTCTGCCTTGGCAATCTGTCTGCTGGGTGAGTTTGGGCTGCTTCAAACCCACCTCTCCACTATTCTGAGCAGGAGTATTTTATCCTCAGATCTTAATTTCTGCAAAGCACAGAGGAGGAGAGGAGGAAAAAAGCAGGACAGAGGTTTTGCCTTTCTGAGGTGAAAACAGCCCTGGCTCCAAAGTGCCTCAAAACACTCTTTTAATTGCCTGCGTGTCGCTCACACATGGAATAGCCAGACCTGGCCCCTTTCATGAGGCTCAGCTCTGTACAGAGCACCAGCTCTGCCCCCCTTGTGGGACCCATCCTCTTCTTCAGCCCTATCCACCCTGGTGCTCGTCCCAAAACCTGCCCCTGATGGTGGCAGAGGCTCCTCTCAACCCCTGGGAGCCCAGGCAGGTTCCAGCCCCTGGCCATTTCCATGCTGATTGGAACCTGCCCTCCCCTCTGCTCCCACGGGCTTTGGAGGGGGTCCAGAGAGAAGCAGAGGTGCAGGGCATCTGGGGTCTCACTGCAGCAGCAGGGCACTTAGGAAAAGACTCAAGTGAATCCCTCAATGAGGATTCCCTCACGCCTGCAAATGCCTTAGCACTGGTTTTTGGATGAGAGCGACAGTGGGAAATTCACTGCCCTGAGGGGAGAGGAACTTCCAGAGAAGTTCCAGCTGAAGTTGTGCCACTGGGGGCTGATGCTGCTTGCCCAAAAGGCAAATTCTCGTCACAGGCACGAACAGGAGCACAGGCCTGTGACACTTTCTTGGCTGGAAACTTGTCTTTCAGCCATCCTCGTGAATCCATGCGCACCTTGCCACCAGCAGCCAAGAGCGCTCTTCCAATTGTGATTGATCCACGTATTTCTGCTCTGCTCTCACCCTTGTTGTCACTCCTCTGACACTTCCTAATACTAAATTTTCTTCAAAGAGATTTTCTCCCACTGCTGCTATGCCAATGTTTGCATCTGCTGTGCCCTCAAATCCTCACCCTGGAAGGCTTCACTTACACTTTGACACACAGAATTAGGACTGCATTTGTCCCACGTGGCTCACCTTGTATTGCTCTACGAGGCTTTCCAGCTGCTTCACTCCAGTGTCACGAGACCCTCCTGCAGCTCCTCACAACTTGTCCCCAAGTGCCATACCCAGGGACTGCAATATCTGCTGCTCGGCCACTGACCCCCTTCCCCCACTGCTTGTGACATTGAACAGCACGGTCCCAGCCCGTGTTCCCCCAGCAGCATCCCCACAGCTCTGTGCTACCTTTGCCACGCTGTCATCCATGAACTGACCTTCCCCCTGCAGCTGCCTGGGGGCTGGAGAGCCCATCCGAGGTCCCCTGCAGACCCAAGGGGCTGGTACCCCCTGACTCTCCCCAGAGCGTGTTTGCTGGCCTCTTCAGAGAGGGATGATAGGTTGAAAGGAATCTCTTCCTATGGCCAGAGCTGCCTTGACTCCTCTCCAATAGACCATATTTGTCCATGTGTCCACCACGGGTCTGACACGGCTGCCACTGACATGCCACACAGCATCACGCTTGCAGCTTTGTGGCTCCTCAAATCCCCTCTGGAGCCTTTTTCCCGTCAAGGGGCACTTCCTCTGGCACCTCCCTGCCCTCGGGCACAGCATTACCTTTAGCTTTCACCTATGGCTTTAAACTCCTTTGAGCTTCTATTTTTGTTTTGTTTTTAAAGCTGGAGTCTCTCCTGGCCCTCCCCAGCAGCCCTTCTTGCTCTTGATATGTTTGACAGAGCCCATATTTTCTATTAATGCTTCTTGGAAGCTATTTCTCAGACTTTTTCTTGGCTTGCTCCCATATGTTCTCACAGTTAACCTTCCACCATTTACAGTCCTCTTGCTTTTTCTCACTCGGCCATAGCTGGGGTTTTTTTTAAAAGACGCCTTTTTTGTTTATAGCTGCCTTTTTTCCCCCTGCTGTTTAGCCTTCCCTGAAGCCTTGCTTGAAAGCTTGTAATCCATCTCCTGGAGGATGCCAGGATGGTGTCTTTAAATAGCCCTTCCCTCCCTCTGCCTGCAGGCTTTCAGCCTGCTCCTGTCCTTCCTCGCTTCCTTGTAACAACCGTCCTTATCTCTGCTGTCTCCACAGATTTCATGAAGGTCCCACTGCCAGGGAACTGCTCTGGTGCAGGGGGGAGGCTCTTGCTGCTTTCCCCATGCCTGCAGGGCTCCAGCAGGGTGGGCAGCTGCTGACAGCACCATGGGATGGAGCAGGATGGGGCCGTCCAAAGTGTCCTGTTGGGAGCAGCAGGCAGTGGGGCTGCAAGACAGGTCCAGCACAGCTTGAGGGAGGGGCTGGGCTTAAATGAAAACCCCCCAGCTGTGTGCAGGGTGTGGGGCTCAGCTGGGGCTGCTCAGGGCCTCAGTGCCCTTGGAGCCTGACAGCTGTTGGCCACAAGTCACTGTCAGAGGATGGGAATCAGAGAGCAAGGTTTTGAACCAGCTCTGAGCACTTGTTGTATGAAGCCACCAATTGCATCCAGACCTTGTGCATGTCTTGGCCTCATCCATGCCAGGGCAGGGGGTCCCCAGGTGCTGCTCAGACAGCAGCAGAGTCCTGGTCCTGTATTCCCACCTCCTTGTGTCATCATGGGCAATGTTTGAGTCTCGGTGCTCCTGCTCCCAGCACAGCTTGTGTTATCCCTCTGCCTGCTCAGGAACTCCTGGTATCCACCGTCCTTGCTTCAGAGGTGGGCAGCCCCCTTGCCCCTTGCTCTTCCCCCTTGCTCCTGCCAGATGAACCCCCATGATCTGACACATGGTCCAGTTGCTTGGAAGGGACTGTCCCTGCTGCACAGCATCTGGCACTGGCTGGGGCTTGACCATGGCAACATCCCCACTCATCCCTCCCAAGCGTTGGGCCGTGGCAGGGAAAGGAACAAGGTGGCACCCAGCATTTCTGCTCAGCCCTTCCTGAGAGATATTCCCTGGGCCCATGTGTCCCCTTCCTCACAGGAACCTGTGGCCACAAGCACAGATGTCTGGGAAAGCAGAGCCAAGGGAGAGGCCATCCTGTCCACTCAGCTTTCCTGTGGCACCCACTGCATCCACCCATTGCTTTGGTGCTAACGGGGCTGCAGTTCCTGCCCGCTTCGCCTGCTCCCCATCTCTGCGGCTGTGCCATCCCCACCGGTCAGGGCCATGCCAGGGGGTCCCAGTATAGCAGTGCTGGCCAGCGGGGTGCCAAGGGGCAACTGAGGCTTGATGGTGAGCCAGCCCCAGGACATCAGGAGCCAGCTTTGGCTCGAAGCACCTATCTGCATTTTACTTATTTACTTAGAGCGGGACGAAGGGCAGCATCCTTGTCCCAGACACCTCAGTGTGGGAGCGTGGCGACCTTGTCACCCTTTTCCTGAGGTCCTGGGCTTTCCAAGGTTTCTCAGAAGCACTAGCAATGGAAACTGTCCCTGTAGCTGCTGACGTTGTCCATGAACAGTTGGGTTTCTGGACGTGTGCTGCCCTGTGCTGTACACCCACGGCGGGCGGTCCGTGCAGCCCCAGGCTGGGCTGCTCTCTCTGGCTGGTCCTGCTGCCTGTGTCCATGCAAGGGTGGCTGGTCAGAGGCAGGTTTCTGCAGCTAAAGTGGGGGGCAGCTGGCAGGGAGCAGAGCAGACACCCCTGCGCCGGGTCTCCAAATGTCACCCATGGGGACTGGCGGGTGGAAACCAAAACACAGAGAGAGAGTTTTACAAGGAGGGGAAAAAATCAAAGGAATTGAAATTAAATAGCAGACATAGCAAGGGAGCGATCATCCACAGAGGGCTTGTGAAAATAAACAGCAGAGAGGAAAATTGCAGGGAGCCCTGAAGACAAGGAGCTGCAGCCCAGCTTTGGCAGCCATGCCAAAAGCTCAGCCCAGTTGGCCTGTGAGGAGCAGTCTGCCCCTCTCCTTCACCTCCCGTACCAGCAAGATGACCTGGAAGCCACCAAATGTTGCTGTGCCAGGGAAAAGTCCTGCCCTGCAAAGATGGGGTTTGGGGGGATCTGTTTTCACCCCTTTATTTCTTCAGCATCATGCAGCACACCTGAGTGTTCCCTGCAAAAGCTCAGCTTGCTCTTGCTACCACCCCTGAGCTGCAGTGGAGGGCACTCTCCTCAGCAGTTTTGGATGCTCAGGACCTTATTACAAATTGTATTGCATGAAAGGGAACATTTGGGGAGACAGCTGGGCCTGTTGCCAAGCCCCGTGACCCCATCTTTTCTCTGCATCCTCCAAATGCAGGTCTGGAGCGTGGCCTCAATGCCATGGGAACTGGCACTCAGCTTTGGCAGTCTTCAGCTCCTGAAACCTTTCTTCCCCCTCTGCCCAGAGAAGGCAGCACCCAGGAGGTGCCTGTTTAGGGGACCCTTAGCATTGCAGATATAAGGTTTATATATTACTGATAAACATGCTGCATATCTATACCTATGGGGCTCTGAGTGCTGCCAGCAGCATGGGGCTGGTGGGCACAGCGTGGGACAGCACCGTGGGGCAGGCACCACCCAGCACGGCACCCGCACAGCCTCTTCTCCCAAGGCAGCTCCTTCACCTCCTCACCAGCACTTCTTCAAGCTCATCTCTATAGAGACTGAGTGCTGCACACACGTCCCTAATTCAGCCCCAGAGCAGCCTGACAGCTCTGCTGATACAATTATCCTGGCCACAGATGGGGACAGAGCGAGGAGATCAAGATCAAGAGCTGCCGCTAATGCGCAGCGCCTGTTTTGAAACACCGCAGAGAGGCACAGCCTTTACAGCATCAGGGTCCATTTGTTCATCTGGAATTAATTAGAGTGGGTGCAGGGCAGGGACTGTGAGTGTCCCACTGCCCCGTTCCTCTGCCTGACCTGTCTCTCCTCCCCTGTTGCAGGGCCAAGGAGATCAAGACGAAGCTGGGCACACTGCTCCAGAAGCCTGACTCGAGCATTGACTTCATCATCCCTTACCCTGAGAAGCCAGAGAAGCCAGCCAAGGCCCAGAAGTGAGTACTGCGCTGGGCTGGGCCGCAGTGGTACCTGTGCCCAGCCGCTGGGGTGGATTCAAGCCCTTTTGGGATGCAGAGGAGCTGAAGCCCTGCTGTGGGCTGGCACAGCAGGCTCTACGTGGCAGGCAGCTCATGGCATGCTCCTCGCGACCTGCCTGCTGGGTGCAGGCTCAGGAAGTTATGTCAGGGCAGCATGAGACATGTCAGGCAATACAGCTCTATGGAAACTAGATTTCCCATGGAAACTCAATTTACTTTTGATGAGATTTCATGTTATTCGATAAAGGTTTTCCCAGAGGCATATGGCACTTGGACTTCTCTGAGTCACCTGCCTCAGCCCAGAGGTGCTAGCCTTCACAGCCATCTGGCTTTGGGGTGGCAGTGTGTCCCTGAGCTGGGTGCACGACCTCAAGGCACAATGCCTGGCTCTGGGCAGCCTTGTCATGATGGCACCTCCTCACCTTATAGCCTTTGGCTCAACCACTGCTCTCCAGCACTGAGCTGGTGTGTAATACTGGCTTACCATCACGCACCAAAGTGCGTGAAACATTAATTATTTTGCCTGCTGATCCAGGGTGCGGGGGTGATATGCAGGGGGACATTTGCCAGCACAGTGCCTGCCTGCCAGAGCGCTGCCCAGCGAGAGCTGCCCGTGCCAAGCGGGGCTGGCAGAGCCCGATGGATTGTGTGGTTCTCACTCCATCGCTGCCGTGCCCCAGATGCCTCTGTGACAGAGACACATTTGTCTCCATTAGCCATCCCCGCAGAAAGCCGAAGAGCATCTGCACTCCCCGCTGTCTGGAGGAGTTGTTTTTTCCTACGCTGCATCGCTGCGCAGCCCTGGCATCACTCACCTGTCAGCATCTCACTCACAGTTAATAACATCCCTGGGACATTCAGATAATGGGAAAGTGAATTTGGTGGTTTCCAGGAAATCTGGGTTGTGTTAGGTTGCTGCAGTGATGCTCCTCCTCACTGGGGTGAGAAGTCACCTGACAGGGACGTGGGGGCAGGGAGAGCTTTGATCCTTGATAGAAGTGCAAACGCAATTCGAGGTCCAGAAAGTGAAGGATCAGAACCCCTTGTCGTGGTCCCTGCTGCTGTGTGCTGGTGGTTTGGTGACAAGTGAGGGCTGGTACCCACCCTGAGCAAGCCTGGCATTCCTGCCACTCTCCTCTCCCTGCTGGAGCCACCTGGGCAGTGCCTGCACTTCCCCCACTGCTGAAGCTCCTGGGCCCCCAGGGCCCGGGCAGGCTGTCTTGCCTGTGCTCCCTCCCCGGCCCCAGGGACGCTCTGCTCACCCAGGGTGTTTCAGCCCCCATGTGTGGCCCCCGCAGCAGCAAAACAAGAGAGTGCAGCACTGCCTGCAGGGAGTGGAGGTGCTCCACAGCCAGCCCAGCGCTCAGTGCCGAGCAGGGGGGCTTCCCTTGCCCTCCAGCCAACACTGGCAGGGATGCAGGGAAGGAGCTGTGAGCCCAGGGCAGCTTGGTCAAACTCCTCGCGGCTTAAATAAAACAACAAAAAAGCCACAAACAAAACTAACCAAACAAAAAAAAAAACNACTGCAAACATCACATTGAAAAACATATTCAAGAAAAATAAAAAGAGGAAAAGCCGTGCAGATGGCAAACACTGGAGGTTTCCACGGGGAAGGGCGCCGAGGCCGGTGACCCGCCCCGCCGCGGGGCGTGGGAACGGCGCGGGCGGGCTGTGGGAGCGGAGGGCGCTGACCCCGGACCCAGCAGCGCGGGCCCGCGGTGACCAAGCCCCTGTGGCCTCCGCCAGAGGGGAGCATCTTTCCTCAGCCCAGCAGGAAAACGCAGGGATGCTTCCCAGCCGCCCGCAGGGCCCCTGCGCTGCCCTCCCGTGTACGAGCAGTGGGGTGAGGAGGAGAGCTGCGGCTGCAGAGGGGCCTCGCTGTGCGGGTCAGCCACGTCTCTGCTCAGGCACGGGGGCCTCGCCCTCCCCACCCCATCCTCACCCTCCCTGGCGCTCGGCTGTCCCCAGGAGCAGGGCATCTGCGCTGTGATGCAGCAGCATCCCCATTCTGTCCCCAGACCACTGCCTCCGCTGTGAAAGTCTCTGCAACTGTTTACTCCGTTTCTCCCCGCTTTTAAAGGGATTGTTTGAAAACCTGGAGCCCAGACTGGGGCTGTGGGGTAAGCACAGACCACCTGGGCTTTCTTTACTCTCCTCAGGCCATCTCCCGAGGAGGCTCTGCAGTGGCGCGATTCCTTGGAGAAGCTCCTGCAAAACCCCTGTAAGTTCACATCCCCCCGTGGTTGGTCACCTCCTCTCTTTCCACGTCCCCTGGGGTGCTCAGTGAGGGCTTGGCCCCCCTTGCACCACCAGTGCTCAGCGAGGGCTCACCTCCCCTTGTCCCCCAGATGGGCTCGCCAGCTTCCGCAGCTTCCTGCGCTCCGAGTTCAGCGAGGAGAACGCTGAGTTCTGGGTGGCCTGCGAGGACTACAAGAAAACCAAGTCCCCTGTGAAGATGGCAGAGAAGGCCAAAAAGATATATGAGGAGTTCATCCAGACCGAGGCACCCAAAGAGGTCAGTGGCCATGGGGCAGGAGATGGTACCGGGAGGGGTGAGGCTGCTGCCCTGCCAGCCTCCAGCCCCCAAAGGAGAGTGATGGCTGCAGGGCACCTCGTGCCATGGCTGAGGGGCTCAGAGGGCTGTACCCTTGTCAGGGGCAACCCCATCCGCACGTGCTGCACTCCCATCCTTCACAGCTGTGGAGCCCCTGTTTGCACGCTCAGCCTCCGCTGGGCTGTCTCTAGCCACGGCCACCTTTAGCACATGCCTGTCCCCCCCTTCTCCGCAGAGGCGTGACATTAATCATATGGGATGACAGTGTCCTCCTCCCCAAGTTAGCTTTGCAGCAGGACAGAGCTCATCCTGACAGCTTTGCCACCAATAATTTTTCCAGAGAAATGAACCTGCTTCAGTCCCTCCCCTCACCCTTTGCGTGATTGTTGGTGGGACACAGCAGGCAAGGGCAGATGCCATCACTCAGCTCTCCAAAGGCAGGCTCCCACCCTTCTTACACCCCCATCACAGGTGAACATCGACCACTTCACCAAGGCTGTGACCATGAAGAACCTGGTGGAGCCGTCACCAACCAGCTTTGACATGGCCCAGAAGAGGATCTTTGCCCTGATGGAAAAAGACTCCCTGCCCAGATTTGTGCGGTCGGAGTTTTATCATGAGTTAATCAAGTAGCAATGCAGCAGGGCTGTGTGAGGCGTCCCCACTGCTTCTGTCTAAACACCTGCCCCTTCTCCTGCAGCTGCTTTGCTTTCTCAATACCACCCTAGAAGAGCACCCAGGGGTGTTGCTAAACACCTCCCCCGTGCTTTGGACTGTCAGACGTCCTGGTGTTTCCTCTCTTGCCATCTCTTTCCTCTCCAACAAAAGACCAGTTTGCAGAAACTCCCTGGAGCTGGGGCCCAGAAGGCTGAGGGAGCAGCCCCAGCTGTGCAGTGACCAGGAGCCACTTGGCCAGCTCGTGCATCCCTAGTGCTGCAGAGCTTAGCATTAGCTGGAGGCTCTGAGGTGCCAACTCTGCCTTCTTAGGACTCCTTAGAACAAGACAATTTTTCTCCCAGTGTTGCCCATATTGCTGGTTTGGCCCAGGCTCACTCCCTCATCCCAACTTCCCGGGTGCTGCTGACACTGCACAGGTACCCTGCAGGTGCTCCCCTCCCTGGCCAAGGGGCAGGTGAGGCACGCCCACTGCCTGATTGGCATCACCTTGTCTTCAGAAAGCAGCCAATCATCAGGCACAGGGACAGCTGTCCAGGGACGGGGGCACGGCAGGGACAGCAGTGACACCGTACAGCAAGGATGGCACTGTGACAAGGATGGCAGGGACCGCTGTACGGCAGAACCAGGTGCCGCAGGGTGCGCCTGGCTGGCACCAGGGGTGAGCAGAGCGAGCCTGTGGCACCGCTTCCCCAGCAGCTCCACTCAGAGCCAGCCTGTTTGCCTCACTCTAAATACAAAAAAAAAAGAGGATAAAATGAGACCTGTTGGTCCAAAACACCGGGACTGTTTAGCAACCCAGAACTCCTGCTCGCTCCGACCTTTGCGCGACGCCCCGAGCTCCCAGCGCACATCCCGTGCCACATCCCAGTGCCGGTCGCAGCCCTCGCGGTGTGCTGGGATGGCAGCTCCGGGGGCCGCCGCAGGGCGCTCCTGCTCCAGTCGCTTCTCTCTGCAGTAGGCACGCCAAAGCAGTACTTCTACACAAACCCAACAGAGGGGCGTTGAGCACAGGAGGGAGGAAAGCCATGCTGGGGGGAAAGAAAGCTGAAATTCCAGATGTTCAGATCCAATTTGAAAAATCCAAACCAAACCCAAAAAACCAAACTCAAACTCAAACCCATCACTGGAAACATGAATAATAACCCCCTGGCTTCTAGAACAGAGTGCACACTCTGCTGAGTTTGTGTAGCCTGCATCTCTCTCTCCTGTCTCCTCCTTTCTGCCCAGGACATGTGTTTCCACAAGTCTGAAAGGACCAGCTGTTTTCTAATGGTTCGAAGCCAGCCCTCTGCTAACAGAATAAATCACACCTGAGGATGGGGCAAGGGCGTACGTGAAAAGCAGCCAGGGTCTCATTTCAGCCTTGAGGGAGATGTGATAAACCCCTGCTCCACGGGGCCTGGATGGTTCATCCCCGTGTTGGTTTCCTGGTGCATCATCCACAGGGTCACGGCTAGCACGCTGTCAGGTGGCAGCAAAATATCCACGGCCGTGCTGCCCACAGGCATCCCCAACCAGCCCCCTTCCCTGGGCTGCTCAGCCTCACTGCAAGTCATGGGACTCCATGCAAAATGCAGTAACATAAACAATGGATTTGCCAGCCTCTTCAAGACTTTCAAAATCTGATCAAAACCCCACCAGCCCCAAATATTTACATGTTGTCACTATGGCAATGAAGAAAAATACATCCCAAGCTGCAGGAAATGGGTTGTGTTTTCCAGGCAGGAGCGGGGAGGCAGGGGAAGGATGGAGGCAGTCACAAATGTGACTCTTTTATTAAGCTCTGGAGCAAAAGGCCTGGGAAAGTCGGTGCTGGAGCAGCAGGGGTGATGCTCACAGGCATTCCCCTGGGGTGAATGCAGAGGGTGGCTTGGGTGGCCCCAAAGAGCCCAAGGGAGCCCATGAGCAGCAGGAGGGTCCCATCGAAAGGGCACAGGACCCCCTGGCAGTGCCCACTGTTCAGGTGGGCAACAAGGGGGAGGCAGAAGCAGGGCTGGGTGTGGGATGGGGGGCTTGGCCAGCCCCTCTGCTGCAGGGTGCTCCCCCCACCTCTGCCTGCACACGCTCCCTGCACCCTCCCAACGTCTCCGTGAACTGGTGTCAATACAAGTGGGTTCAGCATGTCCAAGCTCCTCATTTACAGCGTGACTCAGAAATGCAAAACCGAACAGGCTTCCCCGCAGAAAGACCTGGATCTTTCATTTCTACTTAATCCTTTGGCAGCTATTTCCAGATTCCCTCACATGTTTCACAGTTAAATGCCGCCACCACCGACGCCATAAGGTCGGGATGCTGCTGGAGGCTGTCTTGCTACGCACCATCAAACCCTGAGACGTCACTGCTGCAGCAGCGACACGTGGGGCGGGGAGAAGGTGTCTAGGTATGTATGTGCTGAAAAGAAAGCGGCAGGCTGGATTCAGGAGAGAAACAGCTCTACTGGAAATCCCTCCCTGGCTCAATTTCTGCTAAAATGCTGGAAGTCTACTTTGGGGGCTGCCAGTGGTCTGCTGGGTGGCCATAAAATGTGGCCACTGAAGCATTTTGGAGCTCTTGGGAAGTTGTGTTTGTGTAGAAGGGTCATTTGGCTAATTACTCAGGCAGGCTTGCCCAGAAAGGTGGCAACACCTGTACCAACCCCATGGCCCAGCTTTCCACAGGCCCAGAGGTATTTACTCTTGGGCTGATACCAACCATCATATTCCGGTAGGAAATATTTAATGTATTTTATCTCTCTAGCTCTCATGAAATTTGGCATATATAGCACCATATATACACAACCTGTACATCTGTATTCCTGTAGTCATATATACACATACAGACCTATACATACTGGTAACGTGGGCATCTGGATCCCCTGAGAGTCAGAGAGCCAAAAACCAGAGTTCCTGGATGTGGTGCTTGGGGTCCATCAGAGAGATGAGGGTGGGTGGGTTTAGCATGGTCCCAGACCCTGTTGAGGGAAACCTTGGCCACCACCTGAGCGAACACAGAGGTGCATCTTCCAAAACATCCTCCGGAATCACCCTGTGCCTGCAGCTGCTGTGTGCCATCCTGGCACCTGGGCTGGTGCAGGAGGCAGGTCTCGTGCCCCCCCGAGGGACCCCAATCTCTGCCGTGGGGCAAGGCAACCTCACGCTGCAGCCAGGGGCATGGGGCACCAGGCACTGCCTCCATGCCACCCTGGCGCCCACTCCCTGCCACAGGCAATGTGGAAAAGGGCTCCCTGCAGCTGAACACCTCAGATGAACACTGGGGGGTGGTTTGTTGGGTGTGTTATGGTGACTTCAGTGACCCGGAGCCTCGCACCTCATCAGTCACAGGCTGACCCACCCAGCTCTTGCCCTGCGGGCTGAGGCTGGACTCTGCCAGTGCTGCCCAGTGCCAGCTGTGGGGACTGCCAAAGCCCAGTGGCTGAGGGTGCCCCAGAGCTCATCCAGGCTCCCCTCAGGCCCTGGTCACTTCCTGGAGGGTGCTGCGTGCTGTGGCCAAGGGCTGGAGCAAGGTCAGGAGGGCACATCAGCCCCTCACACCCGTGAGCTGCAGGTTTTCAGTCTCAAGTTCTCCATGGGATTTCCACTAGAGATCTTCATGTGGGGAAGATGTGAGGTGCTGGTGTGCACCGAGGAGTTGTGTTAACCCATATTCATGTACCACTCAGTAATCCACACATAAACATGTATTTCTGCTACTGTCTCAATGGACTGGTCATTTTGGCTCCTTGCACTGAAGGTGCAGCGTTTTCATACCCGCTACAGAGCACTCCCAAAACTTGTGCCCAAAAGCCCTGGCCAGACCAAAAGCCTCTGAGAGCTTCTGCTGCAATGATGCAGTGGTTTCTCAGCAAACTGGAAAGGGAATCACCCCAGGGAGCTGATCCAGAGGAAACACCCCCAGCCCCACTGCTGCCTCAGGCTTTGGCTCCCGGGGTCAGCTCATGCTCCAGCAGCAGCAGCTGTGGTGTCACAGGGGCTGAGCAAAGCCAGCCCTGCTCTCTGCACTTACAGGGCTCAGCTCAGGGACAGGCTCAGCTTTGAGATAAAATGTGTTCTGCCCTGGGGCTCAGGGTTGGAAAGCATCTGCAGCAAGGAGGGGCTCCTTGATGTCCCCCACTCCAAAGCTTTCAAGGGGGGCCTCACACTCACCCCAGACCCTTGGCAAGGATGGGTAATCCCCACGCTGAGCTGATGGTCAGGCAAGGCATAGACCCATAAAACCCTACATCCCCCAGGCTCATGGTCCTGAAGGTGTCTGAAGGATATAATTTCATCTGTTTCTGCTGTTTCGTCTTTCTGTGACTTAAAACAATCTCTGAGTGAAGCCACTTGTAACATAACTTTTTAGAGCAACCTTGTGCAATCAATTGGATCTCCATGCATTTCCTTTTGTTCACATAATGGCATTTTAGAAGGGACTAACGCAAACATTTTTATTTAGAATGCATTCATCATTATTTAAATATTGATACAGTTTTTGCAATAGTTATCAAGAGTTCCCAGTACCAGGGGAAAATAAAACATAGCCACATGCTTGGCTATGTTCAGAGCTTTAGCAAGCCTCTCCATCTCTTAGCTGAACATGCATGGTGATAGGTGTTAGTACACTGAATAAATACAAAATAAAGCACATGTTAAAAAAGAAGTTTCTCTATGGGCCTGGAGAGCCACAGCCTCCTCCTGCCATGCCAAAACCCCGGTGTGAGAGCTGTTGTCTGGACTGGGATGCAGAGTGCAGAATACACAGTTGCCAGAGCAGCAATACCTAATGAGGGAGAGACCAAGGGCTGGGGGACAGTGAGATACCTGGTGCTGCAGCCCAGGGCAGCAAGTCCTGCTGCTGCCTCCTGTGCTTCCAGCTAAAGCCCACAGCAAAGGCCGTGTCTAACCACAGCAATTAAAAAGTAAGCTGCCTTCTGGCAAAGCCCCGGAGCAGTAATGAGATAGGCACATTCCTCCTACCATCTTCAGGAAAAGTGAGCCATGCTACTGCTGAAATACATAAATAACACCATAAAAAACTCCAACATTTTCAAGTACTCCCAAGCAGGGCCTTTCCTCCCCAGGTGTTGTGGTCCTATTCCCTCACAAACTGCTCCTTACAAGCCAGGACAGGCAAACCTGAATCCAAATGGCACTCCCAGAGTCAGGAATATACACACCTGTCAGTCTGAGAGAGAAGGAACAGGTTTCTGTTCTGCTCCGCTGGTGTATTTAACCTGGGAGCGTGAAGGTCACAATTAGTAATATAGGAAATAATGAGCCTCCCCCAAAGTGACAGCTCTGCACAGCCCGAGGAAAGATCCTTGGCCAGCATAAACGTGGTGCTGCCGAGGGAGCAGTGTCCAGAGGGAAGAGCTTCCCTGTGATGACCGAGGGAGGCTGAGCTTCCCTGTGGCTGTGGCTGTGATGACTGAGGGAGGCTGTTCGAAAAGTTTTGGTCTCCCTTCAAGAAAGAGTAGGAGCTCTTCCTGTGCCTGATACTGCAATGCAGCACAGCCTGAGCTCTGAGCAAACACTCCTGACAGCCTAGATATTTGGGAGCTGTGAACAGCTAAGGACCAGAGCCAGTCCTTCTCACCTAAGCTTTTGCAGATTAGAAAGGGGAGATCTCAGTCCCCAGCGCTTCCCTTGGCTTCCTTTTTGCCCTGCACCTCGCTGGGTGTCTCACGGTGACCGCACCAGTCTGGTCCCTCCGTGGGCAGAGCCAGGGCTGAGCTCGAGCTCCCCAGCACCCTCCTGGGCTCGCAGGGCTCGGCAGAGCCCCGGCACCCCCAGCGACTGCCCCCAGCTCTCCTGTCAGACACAGACCCCAGCGCTCCTACACCGACCGAGTCAGAGGAGGGTTTGCTACACAAACTGAGCCTGGATTGGGTTACAAATGCTGGCTGTTGCATGACATGGGATACAACTGGGACATTTGACAGCTATTGGAGACAGCTCTGTTGCTTCATGCCAATGAATGCTTTTGCTGCCACATATTCTTGCGAGAGCCCGCCCCGCCCCTGCCTTGCTGCAGGTTCAGGCACACTGAGAGATGATGTTGGAGTTGCAGTCTAAGGTGTGAGTGTGGTTTCTTTTGCAGTTCTCGGGCCCACAGCCAGCACCAGGTGGGCTGACCAAGTCCAGGTAGTACGGGGACTTGAGGAACCGGCGGTAAGAATCCTTTTCCATGAGGGTGAATATTTTTCTCTGAGCCTCATCAAAGCAGGACAGTGTAGGCTCCAGCATATTGTGGCTTGTCTTCTCCCGTGTGCATGAATCCAAGTTCACCTGTGGGTCAAAGGGACAGTGTAAGTAGAACCTGTCCCAGAAGTGGTATAGGAAAGGGAAAATCCAAGTGTGTCTCTACCATGTGTGCTTGGTGAGCAGTTGTCTGAAATGGCTCCTTGACACCCTGCAGCCTCAGCAGAATCTGTGCAGCTGGATACCAATGACCCCTGCTACCAGAACTGCCAGGGGAAACTGACACACATCCCTCTGGGATGCAGCCAGCCAGGAAACTCCAGCTGCATGGGAGCAGCTGGAACACTGGGAATCGGAGTCCTCTTGGGCTTCTCCCATTTGAGTGTGCACATGGAATGGCCATGTGCTTGTAACTAAACACACTTTCTCTCTATCCAAGTTTAATACAAAATCAATAAAAAAGACACCCTGTCCTTGCTAACTAGCAGAGAAGCAGAAGCCTTCATCTCTTGTGAAACTACTGATCTCTGCTTGCCTGCGCTGCTGGTTCAGAATTTAGGGTGGTGCCTTTGCCCAAGGAATGTTCTGTGCACGTACCTCTTTTGTGGCCTGCACTGAGATGAACTCATCATAGATCTTCCTGGCCTTGGGGCTGAGCTTGGATGGTGACTTGGTTTTCTTATACTCCTCACAACTGACCCAGAACTCGATGTTTTCCTCGCTGTACTCAGATTTGAGGAAAGCACGGAAGGCAGCCAGTCCTCCTACGGATTGTTTAGGGGAAAACCAGGTCAGGTGAGAGTGTTGGTCCCTGGACAGTCGTACCCCTGAATCCCAGAAAACCGTGATTGTGGGTTCTCCTTCCCAGAGCTGAATGAGGAGCTCCCCTGGGGCAGTGGGGACAGCTGGTGCATGCCGAGGGAGGCTGGAATTCAGACAGGCCCCAAGGGGGTATCACACGGGGGCCCCAGCTGCCTGTTCCCCCACTCTGACCTTCAGTGTCCCTGCCAGGGAACAAAAGCAACTCGTGTGCTCCCAGGAGGCCTTGAGGAGACAGCCAGCATGCTCCACAGAGTCTCAGACCATGGGAACAATGTGAAGGAAATCTCAAGGACATCAGTGTAGCCCGCAACTGATGGGAAGACAAAGTCTCCCATGGGCTCAGCTGCGAACAATATCTCCACTTTTT
The DNA here is from genome assembly GCA_013397975.1 of Machaerirhynchus nigripectus. NCBI lineage: Eukaryota > Metazoa > Chordata > Aves > Passeriformes > Dicruridae > Machaerirhynchus > Machaerirhynchus nigripectus. Next base: position 1,808,211 of record VZRQ01000333.1, read on the forward strand.
GGTTCTTGTTTAACCCACATTAATTGTGTGCCCTAGTCTTGCCCTCCCCTTGCACAAGGGCCAAACCAGTTGCCTTCACAAAAGAGACAGCTCAGCAGTAGGGCAAAACCACACTCATGATGCATTGGGGTGACCCTTGCCTTGGATCTGAGCAAGAGGCCCCTTTCCCACCCCTCCCAGAGGTCTGCGTGGCCAAAGGAGCTCCTGTGTGCCCCTGAGAGACACAAGATAATGTCCCATGTCCCCTCCCAGCACTGCTCACAGCACACATGCTCTGCAGGCAGCATAAGAGCCCTCTTCACTTACTGTCATGATGGATCAAATTTTCCAGAGAGTCTGCCCATTTTCTGACTTCCTCCTGGCTAAGCCTAAAAGGACACAAAGGGAGAAACACAAGGATGAGTTAAAGAGAGAACAGAAGGGACAAATTTGGTTTGTTTCTCAGCACCACTAGAAAATCTTTTTCCCTGATTGCTGTAAGAGAATACATGAGAGACCGAGAATGAAATACCAGCTTGTTCTACAGATATCCCCAGGGATCCCAGGTCTAACCTACAGACATTTTGCTTTGCAATCCTCCTCAACAGCCACGGGCTAGAAAGGGATTTTCCTGGAAAAATTGCTGTGGAATTTATATTTATTTTGTGCCTGGCTGCATCTCTTACTGGAGCACAGACCTGGAATCACTCTAAGAGGTCATATCAGTGAACTCCGAAGGGCTGATTGCTTTAATCTGTCAGGGGAACAGTAGCGATGTGGAAGAGAGAGGAATGTGGGAACTAGAAACACATGGGGAGCACATCCTGCATTCATTCTCTTTACCATACTAGAACATCCTAGGGCTCATCTATTCCAGGAGCAAACCTTGGCTTTTGGAGATCTCTTTGGAGAGAACACTGTCTCCTTGCACCTCAGGGAGAGCAGTGATGCCCTGACAGCCACTGGCTGTTTTGTGTGCCTACACCTCTGTGCAGCTGCGTGGACCATTGCACAAATCCAGCTCCAAGAGGCAGTGATGCTGATTCTGCAATGCGTGCAGTTGCACTGGGTCTGGGATGGAGTCATTCCCCTGCGCAGGAGACTGCGCACGCCCTCCCTGTGCACATTCATATTGACCCACTGACGTGGTGGCAGGAAGGGACCTCTAGGTCAGCATTCTTCGTGGAAATGGAAGCCCTCAGGTGCTGATAGTCAGCTGACAGGACTATCAGCACCTGAGGGCTATTGCCACACTAGATTTAAGCAGAGGTGTTCAGGAGGAACAGGAAAGTGGCAGTGATGCTAATGGGGTACATGGCAGTGAAGGAGTAAGCAAGGTGCTACAGCCAGTCTGGGATTAACTACGTGACAGCATCTGCTCTTACCTCTGGCTGGAAGATATCTTCTCTTTCTTGCCCTGGGAAGAGCCGTAGTCACAGGAATCTGACTTCTGCAGCAAGAAGCCCAGACGGTGCTTCATGTCTTTGGCACTGGAAGAAAAAAAAAATCAAGAAGGAGATGAAGACAATGCATTGCACTCCCTCTGCAGCCTCCTCAGCGCACAGGCTCCTCCAGCATTACTCAGTGACACAAATGCAGGTCACTGACAGTGACTCCTGTGCCGATTTTTGACTTGTTGCATAATGCACATTTTTGTTTCTAGACAAATACAGTGCCAAAGAAGTAATTTTTCACGTTCAACAGCTTCTTGCTGAGAAGGTCACCAGCCTGGAAGCAGGTGGCAAAGCGGGAGAAGCTGCTGTTTTCCTACTGTTTACAGTTAAAATATTGTGATAGAAAAGCATCACCGTGCTGTGTGTGTCACCTCTCCTTGAGCTGATTTGCCCAGCTGCCAATGTGTGGTTCCTATACCTTTACTAATCCTTTCCTGCAGCCCTTCCTATTTCTCCACCTCATCACCCAGCTGCAGGAACAGCAGGGCCATGCCAGGCCGCCCCACCAAGCCCATGACATAGAAGAAAGGGAAGAAGTCAATGGCTTGGAGCAAGACTGTGGGGTGAGGTCAGGGGATGAGCCAAGAGCTTGACCACAACCAGCCCACTCAGACTGCAAGCTACTCCCTTGCTTCACAGCAATATCCTCTGAAGATTCATCCTAATTTTGTTCCACCTTCCAGCATGCTCAGGACAATCATTTCCTCGCAGCAGCTCCTAGATCTGCAGCTGATATTTGCTTTGGTGCCTCTCTGGGACCCCTTCCAGTTTAAGAATGAGGGGTGGGTAAATCATTCCTGCTTGCTCAGGGGCACAAGCCCTGGCCTGCCCCAAGGTGCAGTGATAGTGTAAAGCAGGAAATTCTTCTTTTCCTCAGATCTGAGCCTGGAAAAGAGCAAGAGGCTGTGCAACGGGTCTGAGCTCTGGTCTCTGCTCAGCCTCCCAGCACTGCTGTCTGCTCCAGCTGTAGCACCCTGTCAGGAGTTCTGGCCATACCGTATCTCACTGCTTGCCTCAGAAATGCTTCCTTAACAGCTCCAGCACTCGGGGAGAGCAAAGGGAACTCACAGCTGCTTTAGAGCAGGGTGCCTGTGGCCAGCACCAACATCTGGGCTCTGCCCAGGCACACATGGGAACTCTGGGCTGCCAGGCTTGGGCTGCCTGGCGCTGTCGTGCTCCTTGCCCAGGAGAAGGAGACTGCTCAGCTCTGCAGGAGGGTGGCAGCAGGAGGAAACAAGACACTGCTGCTTGCAATGAGTCCCACAGCTTTCTGGGAGAGAGGGATTTTGCTGGGAATCCTGGACAGACATGGTTAAAAAACGTGAACTATTTTTCCTTGCATTTTTTCAAATTTTTTTTTTTTTTTTTTTTTGTCCTCACCAAATATTCCTGCAAATTGGAAGCATCAGCACTTTTTCCTTGCTTTTTCAGCACTTGTTTTCAAATCCAACCATGAGCAGGAAGCTTTATCCTCCAGATGGGAGCCAGTTGAGTCTCTGTTCACATTTTCCCAACCCCTTGCACAGCTGCTGGGAAGCAGCCTCAGGAGCGCTGCTGAAGGCACAAGTGGCCAGAAAGGCAGCGCTGCACCATCAGAGACCTACACAAGTTTGGATGGGCTGGATGAGAAGGGAGCATTGTGCCTCCCTCCAGGCTCCAGAGCACCTGAAAGGGAGTAAACATCCCTCCAGGAGGGCTTGTGCAGGCATGGAGACCCCTCATGCTGGGCTGTGGGGCAGCCTGTGCTGCTGAGGGCACATTTGGGGCTGCGCAGGCTCTGCTCTGCTGATCCCACACACCAGGGTGCAGCCAGATCCTGCACTCACGGCGGGGCTCCAGCTCAGCCCATCCTGATTGGCACCACACAGCAGGGCTGTGATGAGCCCCACGGCAGCCCCTCAGTGCTGTGCACTGGGTACAGCCCGACCTGGCCCCTCACCATCACCCAGGGAACTCAGGCTTGACCCCACACCGGCTGGTGCTGCATCCAGATCCGTCGTGCCCCGCATCCCTGCCTCCTGGCATATAGGTCTCTGGTCCTGCCAGGCTGGGTTTCTGCATTTGAAATGTATTTCGGGGGATAATCCTTAATTTTTATCCTCTCTGCCTTGCTTCCCCCTCAAAAGAATCAAGAAAATTCAGCAGAAAGAGGAGCCAAAGGAGAAAAGGGGTGCGAAGATTGCAGCAGAAGCAGCTGACAGGAATATCAAAATATCGCCATGCTAAAATCGGCTGGTTTTGATGATGGGAAGGAAGATTTTAGAGTTCCCACAGCTCAGCAGGAAACCCTTCCGAAATTCGGCTTTTAGCTGAAAAAAAACAAAAGCCTCTAAGCAATCATTTGTATCTAATCTTACAAAATAATCAGAGCCAAATCTGTCCTCCTGCCTCGGACACAGAGCGCAATGCATCAGCGTGTCTCCGGGCTAACAAGACCATTACCAGATGCTCAGAAATAAACAGTACCTTTTTAAGCAAGTGGCTGGCAGTGCAGCGAGTCCCTTGCACATCTTGCTCCCGAGGTCGGATCAGTATTCCAGGAAAAACAACAACGCAGGAGGCGGCAGAGGCTGCGCACGGGTCTGCGCCGGCTGCAGAATTCAGTCTGGTCTGTGAGCCAGCTGCGCTGCCTTGGCTCTGTTTTATAGCCTAGCCCAGACAGCCCAGCAGCACTGGGTGACCCAGTCAGGAGTCAGCACAGCAGCAGCACCCGTCCCCTTTTTGCCCACCCAAGAGGAAGAGGGTGACGTATAAACCCAGACAAAGGGGTGAGAGAGACTGAAAACCTTACCAGAAACGAAGCTCGGTGTCTGCCTGCAGAGGTGGATTCTTTTAACAGGGCTGAAAAAGCTTCGGGGACTTCCTGTATTGCAGGAGGTTGGAATGGTGCAGATGAAAAGCAGATTTTCGGGGGGGGGGACACAGATAGTGAAAAAGGTCAGAGAATGAGTTCTGAGAAGTGAGATGAGCTTTGCTGGTTCCTCTGTTAATTTCCTTTCCTCTTCTATTTAAAGTAACCTGGATCAAGAAAGGGATAAGAATTTTAAACAGAAAAGGTTACCATAATCCCAACAAATGCAGAAAATAGAGCTCTTAAGGAAAGAAGAATGTAAATTCACCAGGGAACTACCCAGGCACATGAGACTTTCCTGTTTTATTCTAGAGTCATGTGAATGTATATTTTTGGTGAGGCTGCAACAAAAGATCAGGGGGGTGCAAATCACTTTTGGAATATAAAATGTGCATGTCTTGGAACACGGATTTGAGGACAGCTCACGTACATGCACGGAAAAAATGAGTTTAGGAGGTTGGCAACACATTTGCCTTAGATATGGGTATCACTGCAACACCTTCTCCATTTGCATTTGCAAAATCAAAAGCCAGATCTTGGGACTCTGGTATCCCCAAGGAAAGATGGTTAATTAAAATACAAGGCTTAACTGTGCCTGCCCAGAGAAGTCTTTGAAGTGGTTCTGAGGGTACTTTGTGCTAACGAATGAACCCATGAGACACCTGCGGGGGTGCCTGCACTGCCCTGGCGCTGCTGTAGTCCCAAGGAGAACAGAATGACTTCAGCTACGCCACTTGTCCTCAGCCCTTGGATAGTGCAGAAGGCAGTTGCCCCTCTGGAGAGAGAGAATTGGCTGATATTTATCGAGTTGCAGCTCAGCACAGCCTGTACCATCATTATCAAAGAGGGGAAGGCTTTGGGCAGACGGACGTGCATATGGGCTGCTGCATTTCAAGTCCTGCTCCCGCTGTGAAATAAAGGAGCTTCTGATTAGCAGCAGGCTGCCTGCCCACACTACCCACTCACTGCTGCAGCCCCTCTCCTAGAAACCTTTCGGTGCTTTGCCCACAATCTGCGGAAGTTGCAGGGTGAGCTTTTCCCTCCTGTGTCTCTCGAGCCTACAGCCAGCAGCACAGAGAGTCTAAATCCGGATGAGTTTACCTGCCTTGGCATACTGCATCCTCTCAGATCATTAATTGTGCTGAAAGGCAATTCTTTAATTAACTGTAAAATGCTCTTGTAGGAGTGTGACTGTCCTGCTGCCAAATCTGAGGCCACGTGCCTGCAAGTCCTGCTTGTTTGACTGAAAATCAGCTCCAGCCCTGGGCAGTGTAAAACTTTAACTGAGTGAACGGCCTCATCCTTTTAGTGTTGGTGAGTTGACAGCACTTGGGTGGATCTGTAGGAAGCAACTGAGCACTGGCAGAGCTGGTGCCAAAGCTCTCTGGTGTCTTCTGTCTGGGGAGAAGTCAAGGGGCAGAATGTAGCCAACAGGAAAAAATGCTACCAATTATTTACTAAACATCTATTTAATTTAATTTGAATATCAAACTTGTGCAATATTACTGCTGGTTATGTGTCAAAAGCAGCACTTACATTCAAGCAATTCGAGAGCTCAGCTGGCTGACACAATCAAGGTGTCTGTACGCTCTAACCTTGCCCCTCTCTCTGGCAAGATTAGAGCTCTGGCTCAGGCAGGTCCCAAAGGCTGCTTGCTAGGGCAAGGAATTTCTGTGCAGAACACAAAAATTCTGCAGTTTGTCTGAAAACTGTTGCATAGCCAGATTTAGGAATGTCACACTTCTCTGTGGATTGCAAGCACGTTTGCTGCTGTCTCTAATGACACTCAGATGCTGCTGTTGTCGACATCAGGTCGCCTTCTGCATTCCCCAACTTCCGTGTGAGCAGGCTGTGATCAGGAATTTCTGACAGTGCCATCACAACAGCCAGCCTAAAGAGCTTTGCAGCTAAGACCATCCTCCCTAGACTGGGCATGTAGAGTCCTAGAAGTGCTGCAGTTGAAATTTCCCTTTTTGCTGTTCATTAACACTGACTGGTTCAGCCTGGCCCCCATGAGAGGAGTTTGGGCTTGTGCATTGTTTCTCCTCTAAGCTGTGTTTCCCAGCTGTTGCAGTTTAATATCCTCCCAGCTACTCCAGCTGGTCTCCAATCTCAAGTATCCCCTTCCATCTCTCCCCATCTTAGGCAGGCCTCTTCTCCCAGGGTACAGACTGTGCTGTGCTCATCACCAGAATCTCCTCCTCCTCCTCCTCCCTGCCCGTCAGTGCAACGGCAGCTCATGCCACGTTTTACGCCTGGCACGTCATCCCTGGCTTGCTTCACCTGCTCATGGAGAACTCAGCGGTGAGGATGGGCTGGGATGCAGGGCTGGGGGTGGGGCTGGGCCATCCCTTGGCCGTGCAGCACTTCGGGGGCACCCAGGGGCTCACAGGAGCCAGCACGATCATAAATGTCTGTGGTACCCACCGTGGCATCCCTCGCCCGCCCCCCGCCCCATCCCTGCTGCATCCCGAGCAGCTGGAGACAAGGCTCTGAATGGGAGCTTTCCCTCCCGCCTCTGCCAGGGAAGAACGTCACACACGTGTGCTCACCCCCGTACACGAGTGCGTGTGGGATGAATCCCCCGGCCCCGCCGCAGCCCAGAGGCAGCCCGTGGGAGGAGGCAGGGAGCACGAGGAACGCTCTGCTTCCGCGGTCATTGCCCAGAGCTGAGCTACCACAGGCTGTTGCCCTCCCGCCCCAGCCCCTTCCCTTCCCATCCCAGAACCGCCTGCTGTGGGATGGGAGCGCGGGAGGAACACGCTGCTGCTTTGCGTCACTGGAAACCGGGAGGGCATGACATGGGAGCTGCGAGGGTGTGCTGCTGGTCCAGGGCCTCTCCTGTCACGGCTGCCTTCCCCTGCCTGCCTCGCAGGGGCTGGGACCCACCCTTGCTGCTCTTCACTCACGTCTCACAGAGCCAGCCAGGCACCTTGGGACCGGGCGAGCAAATGCCCGGGTGCACAGGGGGACACTGGGCAGGGCACTGCACGTCTTTCCCATGGGCATCCACATCCAATATGTGGCAGACAGCACTGGTGAGGAGCTGGGGCAGCTCCCACACAACTGAGAAGCACCAGCAAGGATGGCACTGGTCCCCAAGGCCCCAGGCTGCAGAAGCCCTGCACGAGCAGCTCTCTGGTGACATTTCTGCCCAGGCCAGTGGCCCCAGTGCTGAGCCCTGCTTCAGCAAGGGGACCTGGACTGCTGAACTGCTTGACTTGCTTCCTCCATAGCCCCAAGCACTCTTTGCACAAAAACACTTCTAGTGCAACCACCCACCACTGATTTTTTCTCCAGTACACCTGATAGCAGGTAGGTTTCCTTCCAGCACTGAGGGCTGCATCTTACCCACGCAGGCGTGTGGTTTCAGTGAATTACAGCTAATGAGCTGAGAGCAGAGAACCCTGGAAGGACCATTTGGGCCGGAGCTTGGATGAATGAACTCAGCACGTGTCTGTGCCTGACACTGCATGCAGCCACATTTCCTGTCCCAGGGAACTGACTGCGGCCTGACCTCCCTAGGAGACACATGGAGAGGCCACACTTGTCCCCATGGCGTCCCCCAGCCAGTGCTGGGATTCCCAGAAACACTGTCCCACAGCAGAGTCTGAGGGAATTGTCCTTTCCCATGGCTCTGCAATGCACTGCCTGCCTTCATGCGTGACCGCAGCCCTGGCTCCCACAAGCAGCCCCCAGAGGTGGCCTGCAGAGCAGCCATCTCCTCCCAGACTGGCCCTGACGGGAGCAATGAGTCACCATTCTGCAAATGGGTGATTTGCCACTCACACGGAAAATTTCTCAAGTGCATGGATGTGCCTCTAGGCTGACCCAGTCTACTTTCTGCTTTGCATGCACAAGGCAGAATTGAACTTTTAAAGGCAAAGCAGCTTTAGTTTTGCTGTCATGATTTCTTGATGAGCCTGCTCTTCTCCGAAGTGATGCTCTGTACACGTTAGCACGTTCGTTTGGAACCTTCCTTAGCTCCAGCTTCACGGAGTTCATACAACCAAACATGCAATCCATCCAATTTTCCCATGCTCTCAGTCATTTCCTACTTACATGTGCACCTACAACATCAGTGGCCTTTTGTCAGTTCTAAGGGCTTGGAATTTCCTAATGAAATTCATTCTGAGGGGGTGGTGGCACTTGTATCTTTCTTTGCTTCAACCCCAAGGTTTTAGGCTGCCTACTTGTCCTGTTACTACTCAGAAGAAAATATTTCCACTTGTATCAAAGGAAGAATTTTGTTCAGCCCAAATGGAAGGGTTTTTTCCTCTCCTGGTTTGGATTTGCTAATGAAATAAGTGTTGTTTTTTGGTGTGGTGTTCTTTTGGAGTTTTGTTTATTTGTTTTTTGCCTGGCTATTGTTCTGTCTTCAAGGCCACAGGAAGATCTATTATTTGAGTAACTTTCCTTCCAATTTCCCGAATCTCTGTGTCCTCATCCATTTTGATTAACAGCCTCTTAAACATTTCCTGCTAATCACTAAGACAGTTTGAATAACACTGGACCACAAACCAAGTCAACATATGGCTGTTCACTGATGCTTTCTCAATACAAAAACCACTTTGAAATATCTCATTTAGCCACTTTTAGTCCCTTTAATATGGATTTTATGACACTTTAAGCCAAATATTGATAGCACATCATATTCACTTATAAATCTATTTCACCACCATACCTCCCTCATGAAAAAGCTATTAAGCTCATTAGAAAAGATCTATTTTTCCATTAAATCATGTCAGCTGGTATCAATGACATCACCACCTTTTCCAGTGGGCCTGCTAGTGTCCGTACTAATAGTGCTCCTGCACTGATCAACAGGGTAGCAGCTCTGTGGCTGGACAGCTCACCCCCTCTTAGGGAACCACTTTTAATCATGAAGAATAATCATGAAGAATCATTAAGGTTGGAAAAGACCTCCAAGGTCACCAAGTCCAACCTTTTACCAAGCACCTCCATGCCAACTAAACCACAGCACTGAGTGCCCTCTCCAGTCATTTCCTGGACACCTGCAGTAATGGTGACTTCACCAGTTCCCTGGCCGGCTTGTTCCAATCCTTAACCACCCTTTCAGTGAAGAAATTCTCCTTGATGTCCAAACAGAACCTCCCCTGGTAGAGTTTGAGGCCATTTCCTCTCATCCTCTATCTGGTTGCCTGGAAGAAGAGACCAACCATCTTTCTATATAACCTCCTTTCAGGCAGTTGTAGGAAGTGATAAGGTCTCCTCCAAGACTCCTTTTCTCCAGGCTAAACACCCACAGCTCCCTCAGCTGCTCCTCACAAGACTTGTGCTCTCCAGAGCCTTCATCACCTTCTCTGTCCTTCTCTGGAAATGCTCCAGCACCTCAGTGTCTTTCTTGGAGTGAGGGGCCCAGAACTGGACACAGCACTCGAGGTGTGGCCTCACCAGGGCCCAGTACTGGGGGAACAATCCCTGCCCTGGTCCTGCTACCACTCTTTCTGATCCAGGCCAGGATGCCCTTGGCTTCCTTGCCTATCTGGGCACAGCTGGCTCTTGTTCACCCACTCTTGACCAGCACTCCCAGGTCCTTTTCCACTGGGCAGCTTCCCAGCCACTCTGGCCCAGCCTGGAGCATTACATGGGATTGCTGGGACACAAAGGCAGGACCCAGCACTTGGCCTTGCCAAGCCTCGTACAACTGGCCTTGGCTCACAGATCCAGCCTGTCCAGATCCCTCTGCAGAGCCTTCCTGGCCTCCAGCAGGTCAACACTGCCACCCAACTCGGTGTCTGTGAACTTGCTGAGGGTGCACTCCATCACCTCTTCCATATCATTGATAAAGATATTAAACAAGACTGGCCCCAACAATGAGCCCTGGAGAACTCCACTGGTGACAGGCCACCAGCTGGATGTAACTCCATTCACCACCACTCTCTGGGCCTGGCCATCCAACCAGTTTTTAACCCAGCAAAAAGTGCACTAGTCCAAGCCGCAGGCTTCCAGCTTCTCCAAGAAAATGCTGTGGGGAAAATCAGAAAGCATGGCTTATTTCCAGCCTTGTTTTATTTTAGAATGAATGAAAAAGAGCCACTTTTTGTCCTGAGAGCTCTTTGGCCTATTCCTCCAAGAATCTTAGTGCAAGCCAGTTGCACTTAGTTGGTATAAGGCTGTGTGGATCATCACCAGGGCTGCGTAGCCCCAGGCAGGGAGACACTCGCTGTCTTTGCAATGAACACTGAGCTGCTGTTTATTTAAATACACAGTTCTGTGTTCCTTCCTGCTGGTCAGGAGCCTGTTTGCACTTACTGCTTGGGGCTGACTGGGAAATCCCCTGTTCAGCCTCGAGCTGGGGGGGACTGCTCAGTGACCCTGTGGGCCCGTCAATCACCACATTGGCTTACAGCCAGTTGTTGGCACATACCTCTCACTCACCGGCTGATTGCTTCACCCTAAGGTATAGAGGAGGAGGAGGAGGCATAAAGGGAGGCAGGAAGAGGGTTGATGCGTCAGAAATTAAGATGTCTTTATGTACGGTGTGCAACAAAACCACTTCTCATGCCTTCTGCACCCTAGCAACCCAGCTGTGCAGCAGCTTCTGTTCAGCTTTAAAAAGCCCAACCTTTCAATGCGAGTGAGCTATCTTCTGCCTAGGCAAGCGCTGTAGGATGACAAGTTATGAGCTGCAAGGCTAAATCTTTCATCACCGCAGATCTAGTGGGATCTACCGTCTTAACCTCACATGGACCTTTCGTCTTCCCTTCCTTCTTATCTTTGCAGTGTCAGCTTAGCAGGATTAGAGGTGCCGTACCACAAGGCCCATGGCAGGGAACAAAAGCCAGAGTTTTATTGACTAGTGCAAGGCCCAGGGGACGTTCTGTCGGTGAGGTCATGGCTCTGTGTCTTAAGAAAGTTGCTGGCTGCTCCAGCCACGGTGTAGTTGTTGAGTTCTCTAAGCCCACTCACAAAAGGCAGCTTGGAAGCAGCGAGCATCTGTCAATGCCTGTCTCAAGGGCATGCCTGTGATTTAAAAGGTGACGTCTGACAAGCCTGTGAATGGGGTGGCAAGAGTCACGATTGCAGGCTAAAGAAACGCGGAAGCAAGGACAAGCAGCTGCAGCAGACAGACAGCATCTTTTCAAAGGCACCGCGTGAAGCCAGCATGCTGCATACAATGGCTGGGCTGACTTGAGAAGAAGTAAAAGGTCTTCATGTGGCCCCAGCCTGAGGGGCAATTCTGAAACGTGCCAGGTATCAAACGGATCAGTCGGCCCGGATGTGCAGCTAGTTTAAAACTCGCAAACAGGGAGCAGAGGAAATGCTGACAACAGTTGATCCTTGCCTGAAGTTTGTTGACCTCTGTCTTGGAGGTGACTCGGACAAATGGAATTGCAAGTGGCAATCATCCGGTGTAGCAAAAACGTGGAGTTACTACACCGGGAAAATGTGGCTTGCTGCAGAGGCTGCTGGCACGGGACTGCATACCGTGTGTAACAGACATGCAGAGGCTACTGGAAAGCAGCCCTGCTTGCTGAGCACTGTTTATCAGGACGTCTCGCTATTTAAAATTTATGTTGCAGGAGCGCTGAAAATCCAAGCAGACCTGAGTTTCACTGTGCTGCAGAGGGGAAAAAAAAAAAAAATATGTAGAAAGAGCTGTGAGCAAAATTTATGGCACATGGTACATGGCTGTGCCCTGCAGCTGATGTTCAGTGACAACATTTAATGCTTAATCATTTAGAAATTTCTTCTTTTTTTTAAAAAAAGGAAATAATTGCTTCACATTGTTACATTTTATCCTTCTGAACATCTCAGCCATATGCAAGTGGCTGAAATTTTAGTGTCTCTTCTGAAACCAATCTTTCTGGTACTCCAGATGCAGGCTGGATGCTAAAGACTGCAATTACTGGCTCAGCAGGTGAGCCTCCGGTAAGCTGCTATCCCAAGGCACATTCATGCTTGGCGTTCCAGCTAGAAATAAGTTTTAACACGAGAGGAAAAGAAAATATGGGCTTCTACATGTGTTTTGAATCAAGCCTCCAGTATATCCATAAGTGGCTCATTTAACACAGGATCACTTGGATCACACAAGAATCTGACCAACACCTCCTGCAGCAATCCTAAACTATCATCCAGAGGACTTGTGGTCCCAAGGACATAATGAAAAAAATCAAAGGAGGTGCTCCATTGGATAACCTTATAAATGGAGCCACAAAGGTACATTATGGACCTGGACTTCCTCAGATGGAGTATGTTCAGCTCCAGGACACCGTCTCTGATCACTGGAGAGACAAGGCAGCTCTAAAGACATGCATCACACTGAAAGGAGTAGCAATGCTCAGCACTACCATGATATAAATTGACTGCCATCATGCACAGTTTTATATTCCATAAGTACAGAGTGTTTATCTTATTTGTTCATCATAAGAAATTGCAGGTTGTGACAATCTGTGTTTCCCCATTTTGTGAAATAATGCTGCAGTCCCAATCAGTCCAGCTAAACCTCACCCACCAAAATCTAACATGAGGTTGCCACTCAGCTTTATTTCCCTAATGGACTTGTCCCACCTGGAAAGGATGGCCAGACACAGACCCTGGTTTTTTACACAGAGCACTAGATGACCCTAAAAACATGCCCAATATCCCACCAGTCAGCAAATCCTGCCTGGGCATTGCTTGTCCTCTCCCCATGTCACTGGGACAGCCTCACACCGTGGCCACGCTGCCCTGTGCATTCACCTCTGCTCCGTGGGACATGTCCTGCCCTTGTGCTGCCACCACACACCGGCTGTAGTTCCCCCTGTCCTGTGAGCACCAGCATCTTGGGGTGCCTGTGGAGGGAAAGCCAGGCTGAGAAAAAGGATGGAGAGATGCTGGCTAGGAATGGGAAAGGCTGGGGTCATGAGAGCTGGAAAGGGAAAGAATAGCCAGAAACACACAGAAGGGGCAGGAAGCTCCGTGAGGAGAGGCCCCAGAGATGAGCCATGGGAAGGAGGAGGACACGTCCCACAGCATCTGGACAAGACAATCCTTGGGAACACTGTCCAGCAGCCAAAGATCTCCAGGGACATTCAGCTGTCTCTGGAGGGAGCACGTGCATGAGCTGAGTGGCCTTGCTGACCTGCAAGGGAGGTCACAGTGAGCTGAAAGCAGCGCCCCAGAGCTTCAGGACAGTGTAGTAGGATCTCTAAGAGAGCTGTGCCAGACATGGGCTCCAGAATGAGTCTTCAGCTCGGCAACACCCAGCTGTCTTTATTGTCATCTTGTGCTTGAGATGCATCATGGAGAATCACTCATATTCTGAGTAGGAGCAGCTAAAAATAGTGCTAATATTACAAGGATGAGAGATGAATTTCAAAATGGAGCAAGAAAACCCAGAAGCCCCTCACTATCATTATATACTCCCACAGCTTTCAGACATGCTTTGAACAGCAAATGCTCTTGCTGTTTGTTAGGCGAAGAAGCAAATTGCCTGTGAAAGTGGCAGATGCCTGGAAGGCTTCCTATTTGAGTAATTTCTTTTTGCCTCCTCTTCCTTCAACACACCTTGTTGCTGTTCATCTTTTAACCCTGCTTCCTTCAACCAAAATATATGGGGCTGAGCTGCCAGCAGGTGTTCACAGCATCTGGTAAACCATCACACGAAACCTTTCACTGGGACAGAGCAGAATGCGCATTTGCCATTTTCTAACCAGCATCAACGAGGCAATTCTCCTTGTCTTTTTTCAGGCTCACCCTCAGGGTGCTGCAGTTTCTGCCACTTGTGGAGGGTCTGTCCCTTCTGATGTGGGCTTGTGCATCTGCAGCTCGATCCCTGAATAAGCACCACGGAGCTGTAAAATCTCTAAGCACTTGTTGGTGAGAGACAAGCAGAAGGCTCAAGAGCAGAAACAGCCAAGAGCTCAGGCTGCTGTGATACCCCAGTCCCTGGTGCTCACCCTCCTTCAGATGGTGCATAAAGGTACTCCCGGCTGCAGGAGGACACACACACATAGAAAAAATCTACTTGCACCTCACCAGATTAGCTGCCTAGACACCTCTCAAAAGCTGCAGGAGCTCTGAGTTTAAGCCTTATTTTAACAAAAAAGGCCATTTCCCTCCCTTCACTGAGCCCTTTGAACAGGGTGACCCCCTGCCCTGGTGCTGTCTCTCACCTGTCTCACACAAATGCTGGCTCTCCCCACAGCCCTGCACAGCCCCTGAGCAATCCCTACCCCGCTGTGAGTATAGTGCAGAGGAAGTGGCTCATTTAAACTCTCTGAATTGCTCCGGGGGCTTCAGGGGGTGCTTACCCCTCCTGTTCTAGTCGACAAGGGCTCCAGGGACGCTACCTTGAAATCTCAGCTGTATTTAGAGTGACAGGCAGCTGATGCAAAACAGGCTCAAAAGGCAGTTTGGAAAAGATAAGTTGGGTAGAGAGAGGCCTGGCCCACCCCTCCCAGAGCCACAATAAAGTGCTTTATGTGTCCCTTCTCTGCACTTGATCACGTTCCTGCTGCCTCTGTGTTTCATATTATGCAACTGATTGACTTCGCAAGATATGAGAACAGAGCGTCTCCTTGCCCTGCTCCCTGATGTGTGCTAAGTGTGTTAGACTGGAAGGATGGAGCAGAAATCAAAACAAGCCCTGGAGCTGCCTGGTTTCCCTACTAGTCGCTGGTGCTCAGATCCTTGTGCTACAGTGATCTGAAGGCACCATCCTGAGCATGCTTTCACTGGTCTGCAGAGCTGTTCTGCTGCAGCTTCCCGGTGAGGACTGGGATAATTTCTGTACCAAACAAAAACCGTGCTCAAATGAGACTCTTCTCTTTGAGGATTAATGAGCACCTCTTGAAGCAGACTCTGATCCATGAGGTGTGAAGGAAGGCAGCCAGGAGGCACAGAGGCCAGCTGTCTTGCCAGCTGCACCCCCATCACAGAAGGTTAAAGTCACAGGAGTGTGGCCAAGGGCATGACCTGCTCAAGCAGTGCCCTAATCCCTGAACCCTTGCATGGCTCAAGGCATTTCTCATGAAGGCTCAGACTGCTCCCTCTCAGGAACCCACTGTCCTAGAGCCAGCATATTCCACTGTAGCATCCTCAGCCTTGTGCCACATCCCCAGGGCTGGTACTCAAAAAGGACTCCCCACCATGGTGCTCATACTAGGTGGGAACAGGCTCTGTCAACAGAAGACACCCATGCTGTGTACTTTCATGTCCAAAGTACATCACTGTGATCTTGCTGAGCTTCACAGAGTTGCTCTGCTGCATGAAATCTGGTGCTGACAAGAGTGGGTTTGCTTCTGTTTTTCTCCATTTTCCTGCATCCAGCTGTGGGTTGTCTTTACTTACAGCTCCTGGGTAAAAGAGGCTGAACCCCACTGTGCTTTTTGAATTCTCCAGTATGTGCATGCTTGGTCCAAACCCCATCAGTACAGTACAGGAGGGAGGCTGGACTCTGACAGCAACAGAGACCAAAGCCGGCTCAAATTTTGAAGAAATTACCCCTAAAATCCTGGTTGTCTTTGCTCTGTATGAGTCACACAAGGTAATGTGCAGTACATACTGGAAGGGGAATGGGGACAGCTCTAAAAGCAGGATGTTTTTTTCCCCACTTCAATTTCCCTCTCATGTATTGCCTAGAGTTGTTCATAAGAGGGCAGGGGCAGGATATGCTGCCCTCAGCCCTAGACCAGCAGAGTCTTGCAGCAAATAATTCACTCTAACAATGTCTGCTTGGTACCACAATGAAACAGTAACAGATCCTGAACCCCAAAATCAGGTATTATATAGGGACATGGAAATTATTCCCAGCCAAAACTCCATCAGATTTTTATCCAGCTATTCTGTGTTCTGCCACTGCTAATGCATTTCCAGTGGATGTGTTTCAGTACTGGTGCAGAAACATGACTATCTCAACCAGCCTCCACTGATGAACTAACTGGCCTAATTATCCAGGGTTTGCAATTCAGTGAAGCAAGTACTTTGTTTAGCAGCAAGTACATCAGATCAAACCTCCAGAAGCTTGTCTGGAGACACCCTCACCCTTCCTAATCAGCCCAGAATGTTCAGCCATGGAAGGGCAGTGCTGAACCTGCAGCATGTACAGGGCTTAGAAGAAGTGTAACTACAGACTGGTAATGAGGAACAGCACAATTAGAACAAATCCTGCCCAGGGAATGAGGGGAGGGAGAGCAGAGCGTGCCATGCACACAGACAGGCTGCTGAAGGTCAGTGCAGCATGAATGGGTGAGACACAGAAGCTTTTAATCAACTATATGGTTAAGCAGACAAAATTTTTTCCCAGGAGGTAAAAGAAGGTAAAAGGCTGGGACCATGCTGCCAAGAGCACAGGACAGTGTGCAGAAAGGGAGCCTTAAGCTGTACACAGTGCCCTTCCTGCCACCAACAGCACAGGCTAAACTCTCCAGATTTGAGAGTTATCTGCTTCTCCTAGTCTGGACAGGTTTGTTTTCCTGGTGGCCCATCAGGAAAAGCAGGGGTACATGAATTGCTGCAACCTCCATGCCATTCTCTGGGCAGGATGTGGGGTCTTGTGATGCCTTGTCTGTGCTGTGACCCGACCAGAGTGCAGGTGTTTTAGTCATGCCGTAAACACATTCTTCAGTTTTACAACCAGGAATGGCATCCTAGAAACCTGGTTCTGGGAGCTGTGCTCTACCTTATCAGTAGAGGTCATTCTTTTAGTCCTCACCCTGTTGTTTTTTCCCCACTGTTTACATGCACTACAGTTCAGGCTTCCCTTCACCCTTAATATTTCTGCTACAAATCTCTTACACACCTACGTCTGGGATAATCACTGTGCTGTGCCTCCTTCAGACATTCAGTAAGAGGTTGGAAGATGTGTACTGCTCCTCAAGGAGGCTGCAGACCAACTGGAAGGAGCCCAGATTGCAGACCTATAAGGTAAGATGGAAGAATGAGAGTTTGTTCAGTCTAGAAGTCCTGCAGACCAAAGGGACACAGGGTAATGATACATGGAGTACCTAAATATCACAGCCATAAAAGGCTGCAGTTACAGAGAGGAAGATGATAAACTGTTAGTGTGTCCATGCTGGGTAAGGACAAAAAATGTTTGTTCTCAATTACACCAAGTAAGGATTACATTAGGCAGTAGACAAGATTTTTCCAGCTGTAAGATCATAAAGCACTAGATTGGATCACCTGGAGAAGGGCTTATGACACCGCCTTGAAGAGCTCCCACTAAAAATACAATTTATCTGCCTCTGCCTTGGAGATTGGTGAGGCTCTGGATTATCCTTCTGCATTCCTTCAGAGAGGGTTTACTGGGGAGATGGTAAAACAGGAGTTTAAAGTTCAGCTTTGATCTCCACACTGGTGGAGATTTGCAGCTGAATGTTGGGTGCATGGTGTGTCCTGCTCCCAATGATCCCACCTGGCTGCCTCAGAGACAAGCACCCAGCTCTTGTTGAACAGCAGGACCCACTGGTTCTGTACAATCCTGACCTCCCCACTCTTCCCAAGCTTTGTTATCCTTTGACCACTGCCATAAGCCAGGCTAGGCTGCATCATCAAAATGGTTCACTTTTATTTTATTTCTTTTTTTTTCCTAAATGGATTTCCACCTACTCTGCAACCCTGGGGGAAAAGGAAGTTGATTTTCTGGCTGGAGACTGCAGTTCACAGTGACCAGTCCCAAGGGAAAAGATGATATCAGTGTTTCTGAGTTTCCAGTTAATTGTGTTTACTGAAGAATACATAGCATTAGAGTGCCTAGAGCTTTGGCCAATTTTGTAAAAGTAAATAAAGACAATTCCAGCCTAATGTTAGAAAACTGACCCTTGGATTATTTCTGAGCTCACTTCTTCCAAGAGCTAGAATAAACCTGATGTGTACGACGTGAAATAAGGAGCACTGGACTCATACCTTATTATTTCAGCAAAGAAATGTCTTTGACTGCTGTAGGGAGAAGGCACTTCTCCTCCAGGTGACAGGCCAAAGACAGAGCAGCTCCTTCGTCCTAGGGCTTGTCTGGTGACCCCTCTGCAGCTCAGCACACTTCCAGTGACCTTCTCAGGAGGATGTGCTGCAAAATGTGCTGTATAAGGAGGCAGCAGAAGGGGAGATGGTCCACAAAGTGGGACAGGCCAGGAGCTGAGGGTGGCCCCAGCATAGGCTGTGTCCTCACTGAGGGCACCATCCCACAGCACCTGAGCATGGCAGGCTGCACAGGGACCAACCAGCAGCCCATCCACAGCCCTGGGATGGATCAGGGCAGGGGAATTAATGGAGGCCTAGCAGGAGATGGGGTTGGAGGCAGACTAACCCACAACACGGCTCAAGGCCTGAGTTTAAACAGAGCCCCTGGTCCATGAGCAGAGGGTGTGGGTGGGGGCCCAGGTGGGGCTGCTTGGGGCAACCAAGGCCTGTTAGTGCCCTCAGGGGCTCTGATACACTCATCTGCACCCTGAGCCATCTCTGCCCTCCCTGTGAGGAGCTGTGCTCTTCCCAGAGGCCACGGCAACCATCAGCTGCTGGTGGGTTCCTCTCTGATCCTTTCCAGCCTCTATTCCCGCCTGGCCAGTGCTGCCCGCCAGGGTCCTGCTGACTCCTCCTGTGCTTTATGAGCACATCTTGCAAATTGCTCACAGCAATCCGAGCACGGCCATTTCTGCCCAGTACAGCCCCATTAGCCAGCAACTCTCTCCTCGGTCTTTAATGATTCAAACCACAAAGCCATTTGTCATGCTACATCTTCTTTCCCAGTGAGTAAAAGTCAATTAGTGTTTTCAACTTTGCTCTGAAACAGGCCCAGCTCCCTCCTGCTTCTTTATGCTACCAGGAAACCATCTACAATAATGACTTCCTTGGATGTCTAGTGCTGTGTTGCAGTGAATTACAAGCTCTCTAAACTTCCCTCCCTGTGTACCAAACACCTTACACAGGAGCCACGTCTTACTGCCAGAAATTCCACGATGAATTAGGTTTTGAACCTGTCATATGGCTGCTTTGTAAATTTTAATCTTTATTCTCAAGAAAAGAAACACGATTTTGGCTTCCAGACCTTATTTCCTATTTCAAGCATGTAAATCTTAATCCTGCCTTAGTAAAGGAATAAACTCTTGAAAAACAAATGCTCCAGAAGATCTGCACAGTTCAAGCATGTGGGAGTCCTGTGGCCATCAGTGAGCTCTGGTGGCCTGCTGTCACCCCAGGGCCCTGGCCAGCACCAGGTGCTGTCACACAGCCCAGGCTCCCTGTGAGTGACTGGCTGCAGCCAGGCCCACAGGGCCTTCAAACACGGGGCTTTGCAGAAGCAAATCAGCTCCTAACACAAGCTCAGACTCTCTTGCATTTGTCAGTGTTAGGATGTAAGAAGGCATTAAAACTTGACTGGCACATAATAATTGTATTAGAGCTGCAAGGGTTTAAAAGACAGTAATGTTCCTAAAATGAAAAATTCAAAACCAGTGCTTTCTATCCTATTGATATTTTGATTCGAAGGAATAGCCATTAATCAGAGCTAATTGAAATGAAATAAGATTTTTAAAATTAAATTATTTAATTGCCTGGCCATTTTTAATTAAAGAAAGCAATTCAATTATTAAATAAAATCAGAGGTTCATTGTTAGTCAGCCATGAGTTTATATACTTGCTTAAATTTCCTAGAATTGTAGAATGGTTTGGGTTGGAAGGTTTGTCATACCACCCTCTCGTGAGCAGCAGATTCTCAGCAGGTGAATGGCATCCCTGAGCTCCTTGACTGAAATCTCCTACCCCACCCACGTGTCAGCATCCTCCCTTCCACGCTGTGGAAGAGCTGTGAATATCCTTCTATTCGTAGCTATCCCCTCTTGGGCAGTTTGCACTGTATCACCTGCCTCAGAGAACCCACACAGTAATTCCTGTTCTGTGGCTCTTGGACAGGCAGAGATGTGGGCTGGCCTTTGATTCCATGGCATCCTTTCTGGCACCTGTGGGGTGAGCTCCACGCAGTGCCAGGCTCCTGGTGCTCTGCTGAGTGTGCTTCCTGGCATCCACATCTCCTGACTGGATGGGGCTTGCCCTGGGAAACAGCACCTGGGGCACAAATCAGAGCCTGAGTCACTTTTGGGGAGAGCAGCCGCTGTTTGGCTGGGGCCGAACACGTGCGCAGGGAAGCGTTCGGGAGGGTTTTGCTCATCTCTGATTCAGCCTTGAAAGCAGCTGGCAAAAGTCACCAGGCCTGGCTTCAGGCCCAGCTCACACAATTAGAAAAGTATTAGCTGAACTTAATAGGAAAAACAACATTAAGCAGATAGGAGCTGGTACAGTTGTTAAAGACTATGTAGTGTTTTTCCCTGGCAGAAGCCCAGGCTAATGGAGGGCTTCCAGCACCCAGAGCAGCCTCCAAATGAAGGCTTAATTGGCCTCTGAAGCCACTCATATAATTACAAACACTTTTAATGAAGCATGAAAAATACAAGAGCCTGGGACTGTGACATGGAGGGAAGAAATTACCTCATTCATCTCAGAAAACAAAGCAAAGCTGCTTTACCTTCTTCCTGGCATTAAACCTTCTTCCCAGCTCCTGCCTGGCCAGCAGACTCCTGTCAGCTGCTAATTTCCAGGGCAGTGCTAAGACCAAGGAGGAATCTAACACAAGACAAAACTTCTGCCTTCTCCTGGCTGTGGGGGACACCTCTCCAGCCCCCCCCACCCCTGGGTGTGGGGTGGACACTGGGTGGACACTGGGTGGACACTGAGATGGACTTGGACTGCCCACTGCTGGTGTGCACAGCACAGCCCTGCCTGCAGCAACACAGCCGCTCTGGCAGAGGATTTATTGTTTGATTCTCCTGTAACTTCAGCTAAATGACTCCCCCGATTTCTGTTCAACAGCTGCTCCCTGGAACACAAGCCTCTGCCCATTACTCAGACACAGCAGCAGCATCTGTGGCACCTGGTTCAGTCAGAGCTGTGCACATTCCCTGCCAAACCAGGCACCTGCAGCCCCCGGAACGTGTGTCCCAGAGCAAACTGGTGGAGAGTCCAAGGTACAGCTCCTCAGCTGCTGTGCTGGGTTGAGGCAAAGATCAGTGGGTCTGATCTTTGGTCTACGATTTTCTGGTTCACTGTGGGGAAATGTGTTGGCTTGTTCATTTGTTTTGGGGAAGACTCTCAAGTCTTATGGAGTAACCGAGGTTTGGAAGGGGGTCAGAACCCATCTGGTCCAACACTCACAAAGAGCAAGGACAGATAGAACATCCTGTATCTTTTCTATGGATCAGGTGGCATCTGGTCCCACCAAAAGGAAACCTCAATCAGGAATGTTAGTAAGGATCTAGAGGCAGTTTAACTTCAATCAAGAAGGTTTCCTTCCTGTATATATGAGCAAAACAGCTGTACCAGCACCACACCCAGCCTTGTCCAATTAGCCATGCCATCACCCTGGCTAATTAGCCTACTCAGAGCTTTGCAAGGCCAGAGAAATATCGCTCATTCTTTCAGTATCTGTTCAGATCACACTGCCGCACTTCACCTTACACTTTTTCCCAGTGTTTATCACTAAGGCCAGGGTCAGGAGCTGTGTGCATCCATCACCCACAGCTCCTAATGCGGGGAGCGGAAAAGTTCAGGAGAAAAATTCCAGTGGTCTCATAAGGAAAGGGAAGGCATGGCACAGGGACTACCACAGCTGCCAGAAGGGCAGCAAGGAGGCAGCAGTCAGCTCTGTGCCTGCTGTAGGGTAGATGGACACCACTGAGCATCACTTTGATCCAGGTAGGTTTTCACCACACTGGGATTTGAAGGCTCATGGCCCCTACACACACCCTGGCCTTCCCTCTTGGATGCTGCCTCCCTCCCTCTGGAGAGCTCTGGTGCTCATTTCCCACATGCCAACATACACCCCACACAGTGTCCCTACAAAGCCACTGAGTCACTCAGACCAGGTATGAGAGATAAGAAATTTCCGTCCTCTCCAAGAAACTGATTTTGGCTGAACTTACTCAGCCTCCTGTTACTGCTGTGGCATTCAACTGCAGTTACACACTGAGAGATGGATGGACACTGGTCACCAGACCACAATTTTTTTCATATGACTAACATCGTTTGCCAGCAACTTCTGTCCAAGAATTTTAGCCCTGCACAGGTCAGACTGTGTCAAGAAATACTGCAGGATAACCTCACACATAGCATTTGTGATCTTAGGGGGCACCAGCCAACCTGCTGAAGCAGGCAGTGTTCAAGCAAAGGGAGAGCATCCTCTCCTACCCAGGGAGGTGGTGATTAACAGCTGCTGTTTCCCTGGCACAATCTGGACACAGTCAGCCCCAAAGAAATGACTTTTCCCTTGGTTTTGCTGCGTTTTGTATAATTTAACAGCTGAAATGTTAAAATTTGATCAAATCACGCTTGGCTAGAGCAAGACCTGTCATGAGCTTAACTGCCCTCAAGTGACGATAAGCAGAAAGTGCAGATAAATAAGGCACCTGAAGAGGAGCACGTTGTGCAGCAGCCTGAGTGAGACTTCAGAGAGGCTCACTTGTGCACAGGAGGCTTTCCCTCACGTGTCCTAGGCACAAGTCTCGGATTTTGCTTTGAAGTGTCTGCTCTGGCTCTGCCCCAAGAGCTCGCTGGGGTTCCCTGTTTTCAGTTCTGCTCAGATAACCATCACACCAGCTAAATGAGTGCAGCTCCAAGCACTGAGGCAAAGCAGCACCAGATGATCCTTCAGAAGCCAGGGAAGGACCCCAGCTCCCAGCCCACCTGTTTTTTTACAGCTGAGATTACGCGGGTTCCTGCACGCACTCAGTTGTCAGATAATGACTCCAGGGGCAAAATATCAAGAGAACAGTTGTGTCTTTGTCCACGTCTGCACAGCCCTGCCACAAAGGTAGCAGAAATAAACAGGGCCCGTGCCATCAACACAAATGGAGATTTGTTATTGGTGGGTCTGTCATTGGAAGAGGGCGACCAGGAAACCAGTGTGTGATCACCCAGCTCTAGATACTGGAGATCCATCAGAAGTGAGCAGGTAATAAGGGCATCCAGGTCATTCTCAGAAGGGTTCTCTGATACAGATGATCTTTAAACTGAGGGTTGATGGTCTGAGTTGCAGAGTCAAGAAGGCCAACCCTTTTGTGTCCCCCAGGCAGCTGATAAGGAACTTCACGCCATGTGAATCAGACAGCAAAACTGCAGATACCAGAGCAGTCTGAAAGGAGGTTGGAGCCAGGTGGGGTTCAGCCTCTTCTCTCAGGCTGTTTGTGATAGGACCAGGAAACAGAGCTGTAAGCTGTGCCATGAAAGGTTTAGATTGGAGATTAGGAAGAATTTCTTCACAGAAGGGGTGATTAGACACTGGAATGAGATGCCCTGGGAGGTGGTGGAGTCACTGCTCCTGGTGGTGTTTGAGGAAAGACTGGATGTGGCACTCAGTGCCATGGTCTGGTTGATAAGGTGGTGTTGGGTCAGAGCTCGGACTCAATGATGTCAGAGGTTTTTCCAATCACACTGATTCTGTGATTCTGTGTGACTCAGCAGGGGTCTGCTGGGGGTGTGGGATGGACACATGGGGGTATCAAAGCTGCTCTTTCTGCTGGCTGCAGGTCTGGCCCTGCTGACAGAGAGCTCTAAACCTCGGGGGGAGCCCTGACAGGGCAGGCTGTGGCTAAACCACCTCCAGAGAAGAAATAGAGTGTGATAATGAAAGGGAGGAGGGTGGGAGGGCCAGGAGGAGCTGTGCCCAGGACGACACCTGGAGCAGTGGCCCCGCGCCCTCCATGGCTGCCCCTCAGCCTGTGCCCTGTGCTGGAAATCAGGCTCTGTGCTTCCTGGAAGACCCCAAACAACTGACTCCTTTCACCAGGGAAGCACCTGGGAAGAATATTTTCAGATCAGACTATTGCATTGATTATTTTTTGGTCCTTAAGAAAGGTTGGTCTGTACCTTGCTGCAGAACCAGGCCCCCCTCACCAGTGTGAGGTGGGGAGGATGGAAAATACCAGCAGCAGAGGGATGCACACCACTCTTTAGGATGTTGATTCCCAAGCAGAGTTGATCATGTCCCCTTTTCGTGAAGGAGAAAGGACATGTCAGAACTTTTCCAACAGAGGGAGCACCGGGACAGCCGCGGCCACTGTCAGCCATCACCTGAGGTGTCTGACTTTGGCGCTGGAAGAGCTGGATGCCCACGAATCCATCCTCTGGGCACCATGTATCTACACTGTCAGGATGAGGCTGGAATCTGGTAATCAGAAAGCAAAGATTTTAAGCGTGGAGACCATTCTGGGGTGAAAAAAAGAAAGACTTACTTAGCCTCAGTGACAATACCTAAATTAGGGTTTGAAAGGCACTTTCATCTTTTCACTTGGATCAAGCAAAGCAAAAGGTCTCCTGATCTGCAGACCTTCCCTAGGAATTACAAAAACTGGCTTGTGGTCACTGCAAACTGGAATGGAAATGATTTCCTACATGCCACAAGGACACATTTCAGACCAAGAGTCAGTCCTCAGGCAATCTAGGCTGATTGGCAACAGATGAAGAGCAACATTTGTGTTAGATTTGGTGACCACAGCAATATCAAATTTATTAAAGTTTCATGTTTATCAAATTGCCAGCATAAGCTGATAAATGATCACCTGTTTTCACTGAACAGAGAGACTAGAATAGCTCCCTTCCTAGTGTGCAAACTGAAAGTGCAAATATCATGCTTCCTCTGTTTTGAGGAAGCATTTTTGGCAAGCTTTGCAAAACTTATTTTTGTGATTCCAGTTATTCTAGCTGTGGCAGAAAAACTCAGAGGAGAAAGACAGGAGCAGCAGATTGGGCCTGATGAGAATCTGGTGTGAAAACCAGAGGTCACCAAGGACAACTCGTGCGAAAGCTAAGAAATGTATCATCAAATCCACAATAATCATGAAGCATGCCGTGACTCAGGCTAAAAGCCTGAAAAATTCGAGGAATGGATAGTGCCCAAATGGCAAGGTCTTTTGTCATGGTCATAACAGCACGGGTGACAGCGAGGAATTCATAAAACCCATCCTGCTGCCTAGAGCTCAGAATGAAGGATGGGTTCAATTGTTCCTGGTGTTGCTGCTCACATCTGCTGTGTCCCAAAACGTCTCGGATCTTTGCCAGATCACACAGCCTCCGACACAACACGGTGAATGAATCAGATAAGATTCCTTGCACGACTGGAATTAAACACTCACACAAGGACTTTACTGGAGCAAAGCTTTATCTCTGCTATGCCTGAAGCTTCCCTGAAGGCTCGCTAAGATTTACAGCCCTCCGCCTGTTACTGTGTTAGATAACCAGCATGTTTTCTTTAGGGTTCCTGCAAGTCTGGAGAAGGAATTGGATGTCAGTTTTGGGAAAGCTGCTGGTACCCTGACGCCTGGTAGCAGAAGGCTTTTGTTGGAAATTCTGGTATTAGCAAAGAGGAAGAGAGACTATGACTGGCTGGTAAAGACTGACAAGGAGTGTTCCTGCCTTGAAGCCAACCTCCCAAATAAATTTCTAAGTTTGGGAGTAGGAAAAGAAAACTACTACTGCAAAACTTTCATAATCTAGGAGATAAAACTGTCCCAGCTTACATTTCAGAATACAGCTATTTCAATCCTCAAAAACCAGTTGAATCTTCCTGGAAAGTTTCTCAGTCATTGAAATGTGATGTAACATTGGTATTTTTACCTAATTTTCATGACGAACATCTTTGGGTAACTACTGAAGAGAAAAATCAGAGGGACATGTAGCTTTTATACCTTCAGGTGCTGTCCTCTTTTGACAGACTTTGAAGATAATGTATTTGCATATTCATGTGAATATTTAGCTATATATTTTCAAGTCTTTTGGGTAAAAATTTTTTACTGCTCTGATGAGAAGTCCACCATACTCTCACTTTGTGAGCCCTAGGATTATTTTCCTCAGCTAAATCAGGACACGAGAACAGTGTGTTATGAGGAAGAAGCAACAATAAAATATAATAACACATAAGCTGAAAAAAAATTACCGCAGAAAGCCTGGCTGTGCTTTAAACGGGCAGAATGAGGTGTCTCTGTATCAGTGCCATATGAATTGCACTGGGGGAGCACATGATGCAACACTGCAGCCGTCATGGGCAGCTTCACAGCAGAACCTGAGCTCCCAGGCCCTGCCTAGCTTCATCCTAAACACCCAGGTGTGGCCTTCTAAACCTGTTTAAGTGCTCTCCTAGCCCTGGGGTAGCCCTCTCCTCTGCAGAGCTGCCCTTTTAATATCAAACTCTCCTTACAGTGTCCCTAGTTCTGCACTGTGGATGTTTGACAATGCCTGCCCTGATAGCTCAGTCTGGGCTGCAGCATCCCTAGATATTCCTAATACTCTGACTGGAAAAGCAGAGTGAGGACATGAAGCATGTTGGCTCTGCTCAAACCACAGAGTGGTTCAGCGATAGCAGACTCAGTCCTGATGGAACACAGATTTTATTCCCTTGTTTGCTGTAGGGAGTTTGATTTTACAGTTAATAGTCAGTGGATCAGGAGTCACAGCCCTCTCGTGCATGACTAAGCAACAGCCCCACACCTTTTCCAGAAGGACCAGAAAACTCTCAGCCCAATACTTGCTGCTGTTTGCACCATTGCCGTGGGTTGATAAAATCTCTCCCTTCAAAAAAAAAAACCAAACCAAAACTGGGTTGTCATGTGAGGAGTCCCTCTGGGTTTCTGAGAGACAGAAATAAATTCAGTAGTGCAGAACTCCAGTAGGAAGGATATTTTGGGCAGGATTTAGAGAACATTCCCGCCTTCAGCACTTCCTATGAATACCACACTGAAAAAAACGCGTTTTAAGAAAGCCCTGTGAGTGTCCTAGGTGAGCCTTTCCGGAAGCTGGTCATTAACACGCCGTTGTCTAATGAGCACTGATGTCAGAGCTGCCTGTAAACACCCGTGGTTCACCCGAGGAAGCGGCTTCCTGAAGATTAATGGTGCCAGTGATGTATGTCATGTGTAAATAGCACTAATCAGAGATGCCGGCCGTGGAACCACGGGCCAGGCAGGAAATGAATACAGCTGAGAACTTTGCAGACTCACTTTCTTATTCTGACCTTTCAAGAGACAAAATAAATGAATTCAGCTTAGCACAGATGTAAACGCTTTCCCCGGCAGAAGTTCTGATGAAACTACAAAGATGCCCAAGCCTGCGCCACGCTTGAGTTTTCATCAGGGATGGCTTAAAAAAATCCTTTTGAGATGCCTGGCTGGCAGGCTCCAAACTCAAAGGGTTTTGTTCCTGTTGTCAGTGCTCCATATCTGAAGCAACGCAATTTTGTTTCCTTCCTTTTAAACAGCAGCAACAAAGGAGGGCTGTTCAACGTGAGCTGTGTGCAGGTGTTGCAATGATTCTCCTTATCTAACTGAAGTATCTCAAACGCCAATCCCCTCCCCTGGGAGGAATCTTTTAAGTGCACCGCTAAACAAATTCACTGAATTAGCAGACAGCGAGCTCCTCTATTCAACATTTCCAATAAAACTCTTTTCTTTCTGGATTTGCTTTGTGGGCAAGAGATAAACAAAGCAACCATAACTTGGTTCAGATGGTTATTAAATTTTAGGTCCAGTTATGGTTTCCAGTGAGGAATAAACGACATAAATATTGAGGAGTGATAAATTGTTAAGAAGTTACTGAAGAGGAGAGTTATTTTTTTAAAACAAATTAATTTAACACATGTAATTTTAATTTTCAAGTCTTCAAATG
Source organism: Machaerirhynchus nigripectus (assembly GCA_013397975.1). Classification (NCBI taxonomy): domain Eukaryota; kingdom Metazoa; phylum Chordata; class Aves; order Passeriformes; family Dicruridae; genus Machaerirhynchus; species Machaerirhynchus nigripectus. The sequence goes on from VZRQ01000333.1 coordinate 1,836,144, forward strand.
TCTTTACATGAAAAGGAAATATGGAAATTCATGTTTTCAGCCCAGGCACTTCAGTGAAATTTCTTTCCATGCTTATCCCTCACAGGGCAGTCGAAACACTCTGTTGGTTTTGGTTTTTTGTTTTTCTTCCCATAAAGACTAATACTGCTTCCCTTCAGCAGAAACCTATCCCAACAAAAGCCATACTGGTAAGATTGGATTTGAATAAGAACAGAGCTGGAGCTTGGCTGTGGAGGAGCCTGGGCAGTGCCAGAAGATGAGAATGGAAAAGGAGGAGGCAAAGTTTCCACTTACCTGGGAAGGGAGGAAAGCAGCTTGCAGAGAGACACAGTGGGATTCCTAACAAAGGAGGATTTCCCACTGTGCTCCAGTCCTTTGTGCTGAGCTGAACTGCTCAGTCGGGGCTGCACTTCTATTCAGCTGAACTGAAAGCCTGAATCTCTCAGAGACTCCCTGTAAAAAAGAAACATGACATTCTCAGTGTACAACACAATGCCCTTGTTGCTAACACTGTCAGTCAATATTTCTTTCACACAGGGCAGCTATTGTGTCCATACAAATCAAGCACGACCTGATCATCAGCTGTGACAGGACCTTATCAAACACTGACAGAAGCCAGCGCAGACACTTTTCAGCCAAAGAACAGGAAGGCCCTAAGGATCTGGACATCACCTCATCAACCTGCACCTTATGGTCTATTCAATTTTACTTTCCTGTCACATGAAGATTGCTATGAAAATACATTTTGTATTCATCTAACTATGAAAGCTCTTGAAAATTGTATTTCTACAAGTAACAGAACATTAACTCAATATTGTTCTCACATTGCAGAGAGAATATTGATTTGAGAGCTTAAAAATCAGTAGCCTCCTTTCCAAAAGATTTGTGAATATATTTCAGTGGTTAGAGAAACAGTTGGGAATCAGGACATTTAGTTCTCATCACAAATTTCTTTAGAGCTTTCTAGATCTCTAATCATGTCATCAACATAATATTCTGGGTCTGCTTTTTCTGGTTTTAAAATAACTCATTCCTTTTTCTATATCGTCATCTTGCAGCACCCAAAATGGCCCAGAAGCATTTCCAGGGTCATTAATACTGTTGCTATAACTACTGTAGCCTACAGTGCAAAACAGGGATGCTCATTAGCACCAGCAGCAGTGCTGACAAAACACAGACTGACTTGGAGGCAGTTTGGCTACCTCATGGCCTAGATTTAATATTAACTTTCTATTAATGGATAGAAAAAGTGTGTGTGTAGGGGGGAAGATTGTTTGTGATTATTCTCTCCCTCTCCCCACTCCTCCAGGTTTCCAAGTGAATTCTCAGGAGGTGCGCAGCACATGGGTGCAGTCAGGACTGATATGATTGCTGCAGTGTAGTACAGGAATAATTCAAGTATCCAAGGCATAAAACCCATTTAGGGTCATTTAAGAGTGGGTTGGACAGGCCCTTCAGACCATGCCTGGTGGGTGCTGAAAGAGGTGACACAGCTGCTCATCCCCATCTAGAAGCTGCCTGACACAGTGGCCACTCATAATTCACTTCTGAGTGAGGTTCCACGCTCCAAATCTTTCTTAAATCAGCTTAGGTGGGCTATGGAGGCTATAATTAACAATGTTTTTCAAGAGATGAAATCACCAAGTAACAAAATTATGGCAGATGAGCACAGACAGTATTTTGTACACATAATAGGTAAAAAAAGCTCATATGACGACCACATTGCAGAAAAGTGAAATAAAATAATTCAGTCTATATTTATTTATTTATCTGTAAAAGGCAGAATAAATTATTAAACACAGCTGTGGTTAAAGCCAGTTTGAAATATGCATGATATGATGCACAAACCAACTCTGAAACTGAAAATGAAGTTTAAACTGTAACCCTGCTTCTCAAAGTCTCCTGGGTTACGAGGGCAGTTGTGCACTATTTCCCATTGTCTGATTTTAAAATTTGTATCACATATGTAGTACACCTGAGTTTTCTTTTGGTTTTCCGCTCTTAAAAAAAATCACGATAGATAATATCTTTTTCTCCTCTTAATGTTTCATGAATTTGGATTCCTAGCAGAATCTCAAATTTTTGGGGTTTTTAAAATTCTTTTGAATATTAGTATCTCCCATTCCCATCCGTCTCAGCTCCACAAGTCACAAGAAAAAGGCCATGGTGGGGCTCTCACCAGAACTTCCTATGTAAGTAAAACTCAATAAAATTACAGGAGGTAACGAGGTCATGTCTTCTCCTCAAAGCTCAGTGTCTCACCTGAGTAATCAAAATTAGACACTGGCATCAAAACCATGAGAACTATTTAATTCTTAATCAATTAACTGCTGCATAATTTAAACCTTTTCCAGTGCCTCATTCAGCTAACACTGAAGATGTTTCTTTAGCAGATGTGTTGTTCCTATGACATCTCCAACAGAAACTGAACTTAAACCCAAGAAACTTAAGTGACATCAGACTTGTATATGAAAAGGTTATTTGTGCTGATCAACCTCAAAGATTAATACATTTTTACGTTATGCAACGTGAAATGAGAAGTTTTAGGTTATTTAGTATCAAAATAAAATTTTAAAAAAACCCACAGATTTTTTTTCTGAACTAAAAGCTTTCTATCCTGGGTGGGACATTGCAAGTAAAAATAAATGCATAGATAGAGAAGTTAAAGCGGGAGTGTTTGGTGGACAAACTGGAAATTAGAAGTAGGCGGTTGTCACTTCTGAAGAACGGTGCAAAAATTAAAATCTCTGCTTGCAAAATGATGGATCAACCAAAGCTTGGAGGAGACCCTGAGAAACCCAGAGTCTGAGGTCAGCGTGCTGTATATGGAACTGTGTCCAGCATTTGGCACTGAGGCTGCAGAGGGCAGCTTAAGGGCGGATGGGACCTCTCTAAGTGCTGAAGATAAGGTTGTACGTTATTTTAGGGGACGTTATTGTCATTAAAGTTAATTTTAGGAGACTAGATGTGGTAGAACACGACACTAGAGCATGTACAGGTGTTTGGGAGCACATGCTGGTGTCACCCAAGCCTAGCAGGAGATTAGCTCCGCGGAGCGGCCGCTGCTCTCGGCTGCGGTTTGCCTGCATGAGCCCTGCAAAGCTGCGGTCTCACTTCCCCAAATGACGAGGGTAAAACCGGAGCTGCACTTGGTTTAAAGTTAAAGCCTGGTGTAGGCGCAGCTGCAGTGGCTGGCCTGGTGCAGAGCCACCTTCTGCCACCAGCTCCTCGGGCCCGGCTGGGGCAGCCCAGGCTGGGGCAGCATGTGAGAGCCTGAGCCAGCACGGACCCAGGGGCGAGGAAGCAAAAGGAACCTTTCAGAAGACTCTCTAGAGGAAGATGGAGAACCCACTTCTTTTATTCCCCCAACTAAACATTTCTGCTTCCAAGGATAAGCCCTATTACAAAGTCATGAAATCAGCGATTAAGGAAGAGCCACACAAAGCGAGCAAGCCTGGGTAAGTGTTCAGGTCATGCCGACCCTCTGAGTGTTCTGTTTACATGGAGGATTCTTCTGGCATAGCTTGTGGGGGTGAATTTGGGGCACAGATGATTTTATTTTTGACATACATATGAGAACTCATGAACTGCAATCCTAGAAACTGTATGTGTAAAATATTAGCTGTTTAAGAAGAGTTATCTCAAAGAACTCTGGCGTTTTTTGAGGACAAGAAACACATCAAATTAATGATCTAAAAGTACTAAGAAAGAGAGGTTGCAAGACGTTCTGAAAAATGCTTCTCTAAAGCCTGAACATGATCCGGGAAAGCTTTTTTCAAAAATTTCAAAAGACAGGAAGCAATACTTCCTTTTTGCTTTGTGAAACATTAGAAGTAGAAGACGCTGAGCCAACTGTTTATGTTCTGTAATGGGAAGTTTGGCCCCTTCATCTTTAAAATAAATTAAAAGGATGCTGAAAATGAAAGGGTTTCCATTTCTCTTTGCCAGCGCTTCATATGTAAATTTGTGCTAAGCTATGAAGAAAAACCCATTAATGTGAATAATAAATGTAGGAGAAGTAACAGCAACATCACTGTAAGTGAAAATAGGGACATCTATAATGCAGGAGCAGAAAAGGCTTGAGAGGGAAAAACCAACTTTCAACAAGGTTTCTTGAAAAACTACTCCAATTCTGTTGTAGAGCTAAGCAGAAGAGAAACAGGCTGAGCCTGCTCCTGCAGAAACCTGAATTCCACGAACGTGATCATCTCGGCAAACCTGGAAACTTGACAAAAGCAGCAAGGTAAACATTGTGAAAGACTGAGTTGATGGGGATTCCTTCCAAGAAGCGCCTGTGTGACTCAGGATGCTTCCTGTACCTGTGTGTGGGCATTCAGACTGGGCAGAGAGGAAGGTTTTTAGAAGTTATCAATCTAACCCAAGCACGCAAACACCACAGAGTTATCTGGTACTCATCAGGGTGACTCACCAGGAGTGTTTTCACACCACTGGTCCCCATACATTTGGAGAGAGGTTTAAACCTTGAGCCAGCAGCCTTTGTATGAGTCCACTGATGTTATAGAGCAACAATTAACTCACATGCAGCTTGCAGGAAAATCACGCAGCTCCTTCCAAAGCAGGTTTTCCTAAGATTTCTGGGATGTACAAATGCCACGTGTTAAATACTGAATGCATTTAGTTCCTCAGTAACTGCAGTAGTTGGTTGATCACTCTTGTCTCCAAAATTCAGCTTCTGCTGTTTATACACTGTGGTAATATTGTCCCTGGTATTTACCACAAAGATGCAGGGTAAAATCTCCGGTTAACTGACTTCAGTAAGAGTTTAATTTCTCACTTCAATGGAGTACCAAGATCTCACGGATACATTAGGAATTGCATTTGTAGGTCCTGACTGAGAAGAAGGAACATGTAAAATTCTGCAACACCATGGCCTAAAAAATGTTCTGGCCCTTTCTTTCCACCACAGATCACTCCAGAACACTTCATGCTTACCATACTCTTGTCTTGTTTCAGCGGTTCCCACTTTCGGGACCAAGCTGCCTGCTTTGGCCAGAGGTGCCTCCACAAGCCCTTCTGGCTGTGAGCACATGGTAGGAGTCACCTAAGGGCCCAAACTCTGCTTCCAGAACCCATGGAAAAGTGGCTGGGGAGGGGCTATCTAAACACTTCCACCAGTGCATCTAGGTAACCACGCCATGTTTATGGCTCACATTTTGAAATATCCTGGTTCCAGGCATGCAAAACCAATCTAAGATTGCTCCTACGAAGAGAAAGCAGAGCTGCTTGCATGCAGACAGCGTTGGGTGGCTCAAACAGTGCAGGTACCTAACACAAAGTACAGCCGTCCACTGCATTCTGACAATCTGTGAAAAGGCACTTTCAGAGCAGTAATAATCCTCTGAGGAGTTTCCCCCTTTTCACAGACCATCACTTCCTCACTCAGCCAGCTGCCTTTTACCATGTTACCCTCAGCTGGTGCCTGACTAACAGAGATTTGACTGTTCCGGTATGGAAGAGAAACCTGTGGATTTTTGCTGGTCTTTGTATATAGATTAGAGAGACGTGACAATTATATTTGTCAAAAATGGAAAAAAAAAACCAAACAGCAACAACAGAAAAATTGCTCTTTTTCAAACAATAAAGTGAGGTAATAGTTTGAAATTTAGTAAGTGATTTACTTAGCTTTTATGATTTCCTTTTTTCACACAGAGTTACTAAAATAAGTAGAAAGAGAATTTAATGAAACACTGCAGATGGAAATTGGGGCGATAGTAGAAAAGTTAATTAATCTGTTAGTTTTAAAGTTAATCTTTAAATATTAATCTGTTAGTTTAAAGTTTATTCTCATATTTAGCAAGTGGCAAAGCTGAACGAATCCTGGTTTCTGTCTATTATTTCCCAAACTTGTTGCTGCGCTCAGGTGTTGGGGGTCTGTGAGGCTACTGGGTTGTTGCAGATTCTGAAGAAAAAACAGAAGCTCTCACTAGGATTTTCCAAAGCCAACAAAGAACCTCTCCAGCATTCCATACCTTTGTGGACTGAGTATGTGGTCTGAAGTCATAAGGCTTTATCTTTCACTATGACCAAAATAATTTCTGTAGCTGCAGGAACCCGCAGTCGACACAGTTCAGAGCACTTTTTGTAATTCTCATAACTAATGAGCTCTGTAAGGGAGGAGGTCTCGTTTTCCCTGACTCCAGAATCCCCCCGCTTTACCAGTCTACGCTCATTTCCAGAATTTAATTTCTCCAGCATTTGTACCTCTCCTCACGAACTGTCTTCCCCTCTCTAGTTAAAATTTTCCTAGTTAAAATTTTTTTTTGCATTCATTCCTGCAAGCAATGGCTTCAGCTATGAAACATGTGACACCTATTAAAATAATGAAAAAAAATTCCTCCTTTTGAGTTCTGTGCAAACCCAGGGTCATTACTGGCTTAAATTCCTTCCCAAAGAGATTGGAATTTCCTTTCATCTAAACTTCACGTGCCTATGGGTTTTGCCAAGGGAGCCCAAACTGTGTAAATCAGGCAACATAACAGCAAGAACAACTTCCTTGATGAGGAAGTGGGATCATATTCCAGAAACATTCAGTCCATGAGAAGGTGATCTGACCAACTAATGCTGGACCAGCTTACTGACACTTTCAGAGTACTGTGATTTGCCGTGGAATGAAAATGGTTCTAAACATTCATATCCACAAAGCAACTGATAAAAATTTACCTCACCTTCAGGCTGAAAACTGAAGTCCTGGTCCGATTGTGATACAGCTCACCTCCTGCTTACTTCAGTTCTGGTCTATTAAAAATCCAAGGGCTCTCCAGGTGTGCATTCAGGCTCAGTGTATACAACACCAAAAACCAGGTTCTCCAAATTTGTGTTTACATGAATGAAGTGAGGTTTTTTTCCTTTGTTGTTTTCTAGGGCAGAGTTTTTGAAATCAAAGTGAAATGTGCAACGTGACATACTTGATGAAGAATATGAGGAGTTTTATAAATGAGGCACTATGTCTCAGAATAACGTGACATTTGAAATGTTTGTGGTAAACAAACCAGACTACACGAGCTATTGCCCTATAAGACTGACACCTAAACCATATTGCTACAATTTTGTCTTCAGGCTATAGAATTCTGCACATTTCATTAAAAGCAGCCTGTGGTAACAGCCTCAGAGTGAGCACATTAAAAACCACATTTCTGCATCAGTATCTCAAGTTTAAATTGCTGACAAGACCTGCTTCCCTTATGAGTTTCACCATGCTACGTGATCTCAAGTCCCTCAAAGATTAGTAGGACAACACAAATACCACAGTGAAAAATCTCTGATGTTTTTATGAAAAAAGAAGTACAACTCTGCAGGAAAAAATGTCAGAAAATAATTAAAGCAAATGTTCCTGAAGGCCCTGAGGAATGATCTCCTTTAGTGATGGGATCTAATCAAACGCTTTGTGAAACAGCCCTGAGCCACAATGGTAACAGATGACATATGTTACACAGCTTCCTAAATGCACAGTATGAACTATTCTTCAAAACTCCTTTCTGTTTCTTAAGCAGTGTGTCTCCAGAAGAAGCAGTGAAATGGGGAGAGTCTTTTGACAAACTGCTTTCTGAGAAAGGTTAGTAGTTTTTTCCCTCTCCATGCAGACTGTTAGGATAGAAAATGGATGGTAAAGGATGGGAAATTATAAAACCCAGTTATGCCCTTAAATGGACGTGACAGTAACCTAAACTAGGTATGACAGGTCATTTATAGCAGCGTGTGTTTCTTGCTCTCCTCATCTTCTTAGGCTATAGCTTGCTGTCAGCTTGTGAAAATAGTTCAAAAGAATTTTTTAAGCTGGGTGTTTTATTGAACAAAGTAATATAGCAGACAGCAAAGAGTCCCTTCAGTAAACAGGAGCATTTAATCTGAATATTGCTCAGATACTCCTGACTGCATATGTTCTCTGTACTTAAGAGAAGACTTTGTCACTTCTGATACAGTTTGTTTCTAAGCCAGTGACTGGATCCAAGCTCCAAGCTGGCCATCATTTGAGAGGCCCTGCTGCTCCCATAATTATCCAACGCACATATGTTCCTGCCTTCGTTTTGGAAGGGCACAAGTATGTTGCACCTACAGTGCTGGACACTGAGTTCTTTTCAAATCTGTTCCCTGAACAGTTCTCATCCACATAATTCCATTCCTTCCACAGATGAAGTATCTTGGGAAAGAAAATATCCTCAGCATAACAACAGCAGGATAAAGCAAATGATAAAGATGCTGAAAGCCATCTATTTTAAATTGCTGCTAGACAGGAATTTACTTATAAGCAAAGATTCAAATAGTCTTTTGATCAACCTAAACTGATATTCAGCTGGAATAAAGTCAGTCACTTCCACATATATCCACATGTTTTGCTTACTTCTCTTTCTAAATTTATGAGATCTTGGTAGTGTTTTTTTACTGATGCTGAGAATTCTGTAATGAGAGTTACAGGATCATAATGGAAAAACTGCACTTACTTAAAAATCTTTATGTATTGAAAGATGATTATCTGCAACGTGGTATTATTCCAAGGGAGAAAAACATATTTTACTACATTGCACAGACTGTTTGAAAAGAATAACTGTCTGATAAGGGTACAATTTTTAACGCAATTCAACTTTCCCTTCTGTAGCTGGGCTGGATGCCTTCACAAAGTTCCTGAAAACTGAGTTCAGTGAGGAGAACATCGAGTTCTGGATAGCCTGTGAGGATTACAAGAAAAGCAAAAGTACACATGAACTTCTGCCAAAAGCCAAGACCATTTTTGAAACATTCATACAGAAAGATGCTCCAAAAGAGGTAAAGACATCCTTCATTACACAGTGTTTGACACAACGAGGAAATTGTGTGCATCTGATGAAATCCGCTTTTAAGGAGTGCCTGCCCAGAAGCAGGTTCAAGAGTTAATCATGCAGTCCCCTGACATAAGAAGACAGTATCATAAAAATCAAAACGCTGGAAGGAGCATGGGCTTGTCTTGATTGACTCCCTCTCCCTTTTCCACCCCTCCACCTCGACTTGTGTATCCTTGGTATGTTACTGCCAGCACAAAAAGATGTTGATATGACAATCCTCACCAGCACTAATGCCTTTTAGTAGTATCATAAGAGTGAAAAAAGTTCTCGTATTTACAACTTCTTCAGTTTACTGAAGTGTGTTAGAAAGGATTCATAAATGAACAAAAGGGATATTTTTTTCCTGCCCTAAGAAGGAGATGAACAGGTTGGGAGATTATGAACTTTTCAGTGAAACCACAAGCAGCCTCTTGAACAGGTCGTTTGGACTTACAGTTTCCTCTAATTCTATCACATTTGAGCAGATCAAATAAGTCACTTGCCAATACCTGTATTATTTGTTTTCATTTGCCAGAATAGCAGAGATAAACACTGCTTCCTTGTAATGAGGGTGAAAAAGGTGTAATTCTCATTTTAGTGAACGGATTGCAAAGTGGTGCAGTTTCCACCTGCAATTCCCTTAGATCACGTTAGGATTCAGATCTGATGTTCCTAGGAAATGCCCGCTTTCAAGGACTTATGTCCCTTTTCGTTTGTTTCCGTGCTGTGTGCCTTTGGGGGGAAGCAGCTGTGGACAGGTGACACGTGCTGACACTGTCAGTGCTTGAGAGTGATGGAAGAAAAGGGATGAGCAGGAGGAAATCTGAGGGGGAACAGGGCAGGGAAGTCACAGCAACACGACAATTTCTTTCTCTGCCCTACTTGAATTTGGTGCAGGCAGCGTGGGTGCTGTGGTGTGCCTTGGGCACTTGGCTTTGGTGTGACTTCCTCCCTCGGGCTCAGCTGACAGCTGAGACCACACAGCTCTGGGCTTGCACCTCTCCTCTGGCTCCTTGTCCAGCAGAACTCTTTTACACACACATTTCTGAGCCTACAGTTCGATGGGATCATAAAATCTTGGATGAGTGGACCCTCCTCTCATCACTAATTGCCCTTCAGCTCTTAGATCTAAATTATTTGTTCTAACTACTTGTATGGAAATGACAGGTTCCTCTCAGAGAGGAAGAGAAAAACACATTATAGAAGTCACTTTTTGACTGGGTCAAAATTTTATTGTATATATTCTATCTTCTTTTTCAAAATATCATATTTAAATCAGTGCCTGTCACTTTAATAAAATTCTCCTACTATTAAATATTTCCCAGGATGAATGCAGCAGCACATGGAATAAATAGCCATTTTGATATGCTTTTCCAATCGAAAGCCTCCAGAGACCCCTTTAAATTTTTTTTTTAAAATTTTATAAGAATTTTCTCACCTTTCTACTACTCAAACTACACAGAAACCAGAAATTATTAATATTCACTAGTATCATCTTATTAGAACAAGTTCTACTTTGATCCTAAATGAGAACAGGGGAATTCTGTAATAGTTGCAAAGCTGGGAAGCTGCAACTGCACAACGATCACTGTTAGAAAGTTACTTTTAGTCAAATATCAGAGTTTATCTTCTGTTTCACCAGTTTTCCATGGTACCAGTGATACACCTGTGGAGACTTTGTGAGAGCCACCACTGAACATGAACACACCAATCCTGTGGTGTTAACATCCAGCTGTGTGGGGGATTCGAGGTCCTCTTATCAGAAAGCTCTTTCATCAATGTGCGGTATCAGTGCTATGGATAATAACAGAGGACATGCATGAACGTACTCTAAACAAATACACTTTTCCTCCTTCTCCAGGTGAATTTGGACTTCCACACCAAAGAGGTCACAAGCCAGAACATTGGGCAGCCCCTCCCCACCACCTTTGATGCAGCACAGAGCACAGTGTACAGGCTGATGGAGCAGGACAGCTACCCACGCTTCCTGAGGTCCGACCCCTACTTGAACCTGGTGAAGGGGAGGAACCCCGCCCGTCCCACCCTCCGCAGACGCTCACGCTCCTTCACTGTCAATGATTTTCAGGGTGTACGGCCAGACTTCACTGTGTGGTAACACAAAAGCTCAGCCCTCACAAATCCCGGCTACTGCAGCGACTCGTGTGTGTTTTAAAGTCCAAATCCTCAAAATAAGTGGTAAACAAAATAAAATGCACTTACACCAGGTCAGAGCTCTGGAGCAGAATCTCACTTTCATAGAAAAGTAGGCAACATACTGGCAAGTCATATCATGCAAAGTTTTCATACGGTAAACTCTTTTTAAACTCAGGCAAAAGCTGTGATCAGATTTGTGGGGAAAATTTGAATTTCATGCTTAAAAATGTCTCATAAAACTCCATTTGATATTACCCAACACGTATCCTTGGCTTGTACCATTTATGCCAGAGTTTCATCACAGTTAGGATCTCTGTACCCAGCCCTTGCACATATTTATGTTTCTGCAATATTTCCTACACTAAGCACAGAGGATTTGTGGTATTTTCTCACACTGTAAAACACACAGGAACATTATTAGGTATAATGCAAAGTTATCTGAATTTTAACTAAAGATGCTGTATAATTAAATGTATAATTGAAATGTAGCCACTGCCTATTTTAAGAGGAACATAAAAATACCTATTTAATTTCTTTGGGGTACATTTTTCTTATTCCACATGTCTGTTCTCTATTTTTAAGCTTTGCTGTAAATATTAGCTTTGGCATCAAATACTCGTGTTCTTAGTTTTTGCAACTAAATGAGCAGCAACAAAGGGCCAAGGAGGCTGTTTTAACACAATGTGTATCCTTAAATACCAGGTCATGTCTATGTAAATGTATATAAAATATTTCTACTTTTATTTATAAATAGTAGTAGTATACCAACTTCGTTACTAAACTTTGTCCTAAATTTTTTTCTGCCTCTTATTTTGAAAATGTATCTGAAAATTAACAGCTCTTGGACTCAGGTACAGAAACTTTCAGTGCTACTGGTCATTAATATACTCTTTATATGTTATAGAAGGGGAAGGAGAAATCTCTCTTTTTATTTCTTTACTATCAAAGACAGACATATTTTTTTTATAGTCAGCACACACAGTCTTTCTGTCCTTTTCTTTCACAGTTGATACAGACATCCCTTGAAGCTTGGGGCAGTTCTTAAAGTCTTAGACATCGGTTCAGTTTAGCAAAGGGCTGCAGAATTTAGTTGTAACTGTGACCTGTATAGTAAGTTGCTTCTCATCGAATTAAAGCTTTCTTCCCTCCCCTCCCCTTTCTGTAAGTGGTGAAGAACAGGAACAGCAGCTCCTGAGGATGGGACTTTGTGTTCATTGTTAATTCGGGGTGTATATGAACTGCTGGATCTTCAGGTTTCTCCGTCTGCTTTACTAACTTTCAATAAATCTGATCTGCTTAAAGAGTTGTCAGGATTCGATTTATGGTCAGTAACTGATGAGGAAGATGAGAAGACTTCACCTTAGGTTCAATTCCTGTAAAAAAGCTGTAATCACTGCCACGAAGTTGGAATTGTTACTGTGCACAGAGATCCAAACTCACCAGGAAATGCTGCTGGGCCACAATGGCCCAGAAACCATCTCCAAGCTCTTACCTTTACCTGGGGAACAGAGAGGAAACACATTTGTAACTCTGATCCTTGCTTGTTTATTCCATCATCCTCCCCTGATCTCAAAGCATCAGGCACGTGCTCTTTCTGACAGTCAGAGCCTGGCCCCAGGGGTCTTTCTCAGGGAAAGAATGGTCAGGCACTGGAACGAGTTGCCCAGGGAGGTAGGTGGTGAAGTCACCATCTCTGGAGGAGTTCAAGAGGCCTGGCTGTGGTTCGTGGGGCTGCGGTGTAGGGGTGATTGTGGTGGGGGAAGGTTCATGGTTGGACTAGAGCTTGAAGGTCTCTTACAATCTTGAGGATTCTGTGGTGAGGGAATCTCTAATATCACCAACAATGTCTGAACGCCAGTTCTCAGATATTTAAAATATATGCATATTCCTGTGTCATGTATTGGGATCTTTGTTGGAGGAAGGGAACAGATTTGAGAACAGCCCCACCTGAGTGTTAAACAAACCTGTGGGTTTGTTTCCACACAGACATAAGACCTACACACTTGCAGCAAAGTTCTGCCCTGGTGTGATTATGTCCCTTCAGTGGAGAATCCGTATCTTGGATGGATTGCCACGAAGGAAAGAAATGAAAAAAATACAAGTATTTCATACTGTTCCAAAATCCAACCACATGACAAATATAGTACCCTGAGTAAGACTTTTTCTTGCTAGCAAAAGCCCAGCTGTTAGTCAGAAGGGTCTGCAATGATAAATAGAAGTCAGCAGGCGCCCTTTATTTCATTTCACAGACACATGGAAAATTTTGCTTATCTCCAGGGAGGCCTTCCTCAAACCCATCAGTCTGCAGTACTGACAGTGCTAGTCCCTCTTATGAGTTTTATAATGAAAACAAACAAATAAGATATTCCTGGTAGCTATTTATGCATGTGTGTTTTCCAAAGATAATTATGAACCCTAGCTGAATTTACAGCAGACTAATGCCATGGGAACCACTGTAAAAAGAAAGTCAAGATAAACTCAGAGAAAGGAAGGCAAAGGACACAAAGATAAAACAAAATGACATAATTATCTGGCAAAGGGTTTTTTCTAGAAGAGGCTCCTTTTAGTGAGAGAAATGAGCACTCTAGTATTTAGTGCTCTACTGCAGCCCTGGAGGATGAACTAGGCGTGGATTTAGTACAAGTCTGTGGTGCTGTTCCAGCATTGATCAGACTCAGGGCTGGCTGTGCACAGATGCATTCACAGCACAAACCTTTGGGTAGTACCAGAGAACACAGTCATGCTTCTCTAGTTTTGGCAGAATCAGTGCCATAGTTATGCAAATCTTGTTGTTGAGCTGCCCCAATGCAAATAATACATACACAAAGCCTGTCGGGCAAGGATTTTTGTTGGGGATTGTTTTTGTTGCAGCTTTTTATATTTATATGTGCCATTCAGTGTTCAGGAAGAGCTCCCAAAATATTCCTCCTGCCAAGAAAATAATTTACCTACACAAACAGTGCACTTTACTCCTCACATAGGTGAAGTCTCAAGACACAAAGTATGAGGGAAATGATCTGCTGAATTGTGTGGCACAAAGGTTTGTCTCCTGTTTCAATACTTCAGTCTAATTAGATGGTTTAACCTGGCTGAGATCTGCTGTTGTTGTTTAACTTAAGGGAGGTGGAAATACACATGACCACATATCTTCTTCAGGTTGTGGACTTTTTACTGAACAAAAGAGAGCTTGATTGATTTTTCAACTGACAAGAAGCAAGAAAGAAATCTAAGATAAAGAATCTCAGAGAAGAAGACAGATTTCCATCTTCCAGTGAAGCAGGCAATCAATAACATGCCATTACATGCTACAACTTTTAAGTGACTCACAAACAGCAGATCATTTCCCTCTCCTTTTGTCCCCAGCTGCTCAGCCTGCCTTAATTAGCTACTGCTTTGAATGCAGTTCCCTCTCTTTTCCACACATGCTGCCAAAGACCTCAACTGAGAAAAAAATTGCAGAAAATCATCTTCCTCTCATCAGTGATTCATATGCTCCTGAACTTACACCTTGCTCAGCTGCCTATCCCAGATCCCACTCTGTTCTTTGCATTTTAGTCAAATGCCTCAATCAAATGCCCTTTAAGCTCCTGTGTGGCTCTGTGCCAAAGAGAAAAATGTATTTCCTCTATCTACCACCCAAACTTGCTTCCATTTTTACTTTTTTCCTTGCTAATGTGTTGCTATCTTCCATTTGTTGTTCTCTGATCACTTAGGGCTGATCTCATAAAAGCTCCCTCTGGTTTTATACCAAAGCTTTTCCCTCTCCTTTCCTAAATGGAATTTGTTTGAGTAACCTCCTCCTAATTCTCCCTTACGCGCTACAGGAAATTATCTGGACTCCAAGATTTACAATCTAGCCTCTACCATTGCCTTCTCCATGAAAGGTAACTAAAATTAACTAGCAAGAAACACAATCCTACAGCAGCCATTTGAGATTTTTCAAACAGGACAGAAGATAAGGCTGAAGCCTAAAAAAGAACAACTCCGAGCTCTCATTTCTTCACCATAAAATTTGCTCATCATTAAGACACTCTTGTTTCTTCACAACTTTCTGGTCTCATTTTAAATTTCTGCAGCCAATGCTATTCCAGTTTTTCCGTGTTGCACATTTTCTTGAGAATTGTTTCCAATTCTTGTCCGGTGTAGGCTTGTGATTGTACAGTACTTGGAAATCCTGTATATGAGGAACCCAGAGCGCTGTAAAATATTTTGACAGAATGTTCTTGAAATCAAAACATTTCACCTGAAGGGCATAGTTTGCTTGGGTGGAAAATAACAGCTCATTTTCTTATGCAAAACAACTCTGTGGCATACTGGAGAGACACAGTTATTCACATGGAAAAATCTCAATTATTTTGTGAGTTGCCTGTGCTGTGGGAAGGCGGGCATTTACATAGTGCTGTGATTAAGGTATATTTGCATCCCCGTGTGACAGGCGCTTCCATGTCCTTAGGATGCCAGCAGTGCTTGGATCATGCTGGCTTCTCCCAACATAAGGGATGCACTCAGGTCCCTGTGGGCTTTGACTGCTCGGGGCAGCAGGACGGTGACGTTTGGTTCTGCTGAGGTCACTTTGTACAGGACAGCACTACCCAAACAAATCTTGGCATGGAATGGAATGAACAGAGGCTGAGTGCTGAAGAGCATTAACACACTGAACCTGACCCAGGGAAACACCAACACGTCCACTGGGGAGGGTGAGCTCGTCTCCCTTGGTGCTCAGGTGAGTACAAGGCAGCCCTTTTAGGGACATAGATAAAAGGAAATTATTTCTTCGGTTAATAAACCAGTGGTTTGAACACATACTATTGCTTTAGACTGTCTATTGTGATTAGTATCTAGGTCAGAGGAACAAAAAATGACAGGCCCTACGCCCCTCATCAGCCAATAGCTTTTCATAAAGGAAGGTAACTCAGCAAAATTAATGCCTAAAGATAGTTAAAGAATAAAAGGTGAGCATCAGTAAAAGTCAACCTGTGAGCCTAAAAGTTCTGAAGATTTAAATATTTAATTAATCAGTGGTCCTTATCAAGTAATATTGGCAAAGCTGGGAATGTTTAGTCAGATCCACACTCCCTTTCCCACAGTTCCAGCTCTCCTGTGTCATCAAAGGCAGAGGACTCAAAAATCCATAGCTCAGTCCTGAGAGTTACTGAAATGTTAAGCCAGAAGCCTGACAGATAAAGTGAAAAATACCCTGCAATTAGCTGAGCAGGTAAGGGCCTGAGTGACTCTGCAAGTCCAGCCTCAGCTGTGAGTGAACTGGAGCTGCAACCATGTGTGTCTGCTGGGTCCAGCTGGGTCCAGATTCACAAAAAATTCAGCACTAATTCTACGTGCAATTTCCAGCCCATCTCTACTACATATTCATATTTCCTTTTGTTCGCTTGATACTGTTTATTATGAACAGCCAGCACACTTGCACAAGCAGCTGATGCATTTGTTTTAATACTAAGGTCACTTTTTCTCCTTGTGACATTTCAGTGAAATATCAGAGTTTCTTTCCAGACACTTTTAAGTTCCAAGTAGGAGAAGTACAAAGAACCAGCTGGTTTCTATGGGAAGAAGTGGCTGTGCCTAACTTTGGTTAGTGAACTTATTGCCCCACTACAAATATCACAACAACTCTGTCACCTGCCGTGTACCTGAAATATTTTCGGCTTTCACAGACTGAGCAGTCACTGACAGAATATTGTTCAGTGATGAGAATCCCTCATTGCTTCTTTGTGGTTTCGTGAATTGTGAGCAGTACCCCATAAAATGCAGGGGCAATCAGACTGCACCCATCCAGTTATTGTGTGTGCTAAAATATCCCTGGTTTCTGGCATAGTTCTGTGCCTGCCAAGACCGACTTGAAAAATATCTATCAGCCCTGAAAAATCTTTTAGGGACATTCATGTCTGCATCGTTCAGACATCAGGCTATTAGATAGAAACTTTAAAAATGCGTGTGTGGCACTTTTTGGGATTCTGTTTTGAACTAAATGTATGTTGTCTGATGATATTGAGAAAAACAGGCACAGATCCTGCAACCCTCCCTCTCATAGCCAAATTAAGCTAATTTACCATCACAGTTCTAAGGTGGGTAAATAGTAGAACCTCTGGGATTAGACACAGGGTAAACACTGTGAAATCAATAGAGCCGGCCAAGAATTACAAGTTGCCTAATTTGGTGTCACCTCTGTCCTCACAACTTCACTGACTTTTCTGGCATGACACTTAAAAAATTCAGGTTGTAGCTATTTACACTCTGCCAAGCCAGAAGCTTTATAGATAAATATTCATTGGATTTCATATTATGTTTATTCCCTTTTACCAAAACTCAGACCTGGGATTGAATCAGGCACAAAGGATTTGATGTGAATGCAAATGCTGAAAGTTTTCTCCCCAGCTGTAAGATGCTGAAGTTAGCTCAC
The DNA here is from genome assembly GCA_013397975.1 of Machaerirhynchus nigripectus. Classification (NCBI taxonomy): domain Eukaryota; kingdom Metazoa; phylum Chordata; class Aves; order Passeriformes; family Dicruridae; genus Machaerirhynchus; species Machaerirhynchus nigripectus. The sequence continues at coordinate 1,853,529 of VZRQ01000333.1, forward strand.
CCACACAATGCATGAAAGGCTTTTGGTCCTGTCTGGCACAGAGTATGTACTCTGGAAATAAGAGAAAATAACCAATTAAGCAAAATAAGAATCACGGTAGAAAATCAGGATGCTGATTAACATTTCTGTTCTTCTGCTATAATGTTTAGAAGCAAGCAGATGCAAAGCTAAAGAATCACAGAAAGGATTCGAATTTTGCTGCCAGGAATCTTTTTTAGTAATAGGTGGGAGTGAAAGGTTAACTTGGGTCATCATTTCTAGTTTTCTACTAACAAAGAAAACAATTTAAAATAATCTCATAAATCTATGAAGCTCTATCTTCAAAGTACAGAGGAATAAAGAAGGCAAAATATTCTACTGGGAGACTGTAAAAAACAACATTTTGTGAAGCCTTGTTCTGGTTTTCAGCCTGAATTTGTTCACTGGCTGTTTATATACATTTTTTTTTTTGTCGATATAAACATTGCACTAAAATAATTATTTTTTCTCACCGGGTTACCTCTCTGTATTCAGAGGCCAATCATAGCTCTGCTCTGCTTTCATCTTAGAGACAAACTGGTCTTTTATTCTTCTCCTGCAAGACAGTTCAGTTCTCCTGCTCGTCCCAGTAATGCACCTCTCCACACCTGTTCCCATCTGATTTCATCTTTCTGGAGCACAATTGACCAGATTCACTGGTTTTTTGTCCCATGTGAAATTCATCAGACAGATTGGCCTGAAACTTCTTTTACAGATCTACAAAAGGTAAGGATAAGGAATAATACCTTACCATTGCTACGGGTGAAACATGGCATATGGTGCTTGGGTTTTTCTTTCTGACCTTAGAAGACAGACATGGCTAAAATAAGAAAGACGTTCTCAGGCAGGCAGCAGGCAGATTTGTTCATGACTGTACCATAAAGGAAAATCAGATGGGACCTGAACTCGTAAGACTGCTCTACTAGGTGTGAAATATTTTAACTGAGAAGATAAAAATCCCTTGGTCTGCAAGTTGGGATCCCAGTTCCTGAACCACTGGAAGTTTATGTCAAGTGGAGACATTGTGAACTGGGTATCTGGGTAATGTGAGTAAAGGATTTGGCCTCGGGACAAGATTTGGAGGGAGGCGAGAAATCAATCAGTAAGCCTGCTGGTTCAGGAGAGTGAGGGACAGCAAGGGTTGTACAGAGGAAGCAGAGAGCTGGGGATGAAAGAAAAATTATCAGGAGAAGAAACAAATTAAATAGACTTGCACCTGACTACAATCCCTTCTCAGGCAGTTCTAGAGAGCAGTATGTTCCCCTCTGGGGCTTCTCTCCAGGCTAAACACCCCCAGCTCCCTCAGCTGCTCCTAACCAGGCCTGTGCTCCGGCCCCTTCGCCACCTGTTGCCCTTCTCTGCACTTGCTCCCCCACCCATGACCCTGGGCAGGAATGCATTGCCATTGCCCCAGTCCCTTTGTGTATGGCCACCGTTAGGTGTGAATGGCACTGTTAAAAAATAGGCCATGTGTTTGAAAGGAATCATTTTAAAGAAAATGTTGGAAACATTTTGTCAGTGTGCGCTGTCCTGTTTGGTTATTCACGTGCTAACTGTTGTTCCTGCTGTCACGTTACCTTCAGCTTGAAGATCTGTCAGAAAAGGAAACTCTGCCCTCCCCGTGACAGTCAGACAAACACACAGTGGAACAAAAAATGCCAGTGAAGTGAGTTGCTGTTTATGGCTATTTTAATCGTAGGAGATTTATGTGGCGGGATGACCAAGTCTGAATAATCTGTACAGTTTTATTTTCCTTCCCCTTTGAAAGGGACATGACTGTTTTGCTTCCTTGTTGTCAATTCTGCTTGTCATTCCCATTCAAGTAAATCCCACATGGTCAGTGAGATCATTCTCTGAGAGGTGAGTCAATATTAAAACAATTAATATTGCCCAGAAGAGCAAGAAGCAAAACTGTCTGGTTTATCCTGGTCCTTCATTTTGCTTTTTTTGCTTGACAAGAAAGCTAACAAATATTTAATAAAAATCCTTAAAATTTATTATATATTTGATAAAAGTTTCTTATTGTTGCTAAAACAAATTCCCTGCTGATTAATTCCATCATCACATGATGTCTCACAAAGTACAACATAATGCTATGTTTAGTTTTCATTTGTGTTTTCACAGACTTGCTATATTTACACTCCAGTGTCCCTCATGTATGTGTTTATACATACTTACAAATATACTCAATTCTTTTCTTGTTTAAATATAATTTTTGCACTCTGGATACAAGTAAATCGAGAGCTACACAAAGTTTGCTTGTTTGAGGTGTTGCTGCCACTATCCCTTGTAATAATTGTAACTACAGCCACGTAATATCCTGACACTGTTATATAATCTCTCCATAAATTTGCAGTAAGAAGATACCACTACTGGTGATGCTGAGAAGTGGTGGTGGAACACAGCTCCCAAGCCAACCTGCATAGTTCAGAGAGCACGGTTTTGATAGCTGAGCTCTCTGAGCCCCCCGAGGAACATCAAGTATTTTTCACAGAATTCGAGAGTGCTTGGGATTTTTTTGTGTTGAGTTGGTTTTTTTTAAGAAAACTGTCAGTATTTTATAGTGAACAAAGTGCTTGCCCTCATGACTAGCAGAAGCCTACAGCAAGTTGCAGAGGAAGAGCCCAAACTATGAATTTACTCATTTATACCACTGAGAAGCTGGTATGAGGCCCATGTTTCCTACTAGTGTTAGCCTGATAACATTTTAGATAATTCCAGTCATTCCAAGCAAAAAGTGTAATATAAATTAACGCGTTTTTAATCCTTTTGAACTTGAGAAGAAATTTAGCACACCCTCTGGAACATTCCTATCTCTCTGATGCTTTACTAGAGCTCCACCAGCTGCAAGCATTACGAGCATTTCCAGGATGAATAACCAAGTCAGCGCTGTCACATATTTCTGGTTTTCAGTGTGTAGGGTAGGATGAGGGGCTCACCCTATCTCCCAAGCAGCCAGCCACACCCCAGGCTCTCAGCCACCCCAGGCTGCACAGGGCAAAGACCACAATGCTATTTTCAAGGGCAGCTGTTGTTTCCACAGGTCCAATGCTGGGGAATCCATGGCCTGGTCTGAGTCTGTGGATACAGTCCTAGCCAATAAAGGTAAGAAGTGATGGGAAAATAGATGTGTTTTTAAAACATGTGTCACCCCAGTTGCCAAACATTTCTGCTAGGTTCTCACACTGCTCTGCAGTTCAGCTCCCCACGTGCACTGAACCAACCAGAGCTGCTGTCCTGAAACGCTTGTCCAAGCTGCAAACACAATATACCTCCTGGCCAGTGCTCAAGGGTGGGCAGAAATGCTCTGAAATAGTTTTTATTAAGGTAACTGCTAAGTTGCCCTTGCAATGGTTTCATTTTTCATATTTTTTTACCTAAAAAACCCATAAACATTTTCTTAGGTATTCCTGTTCCAAAGAAATATGTGTGTTGTGCAGTGACTTCCAGTCAAACAAAAAATGTCATCTCTAAAGTCACTTTTCCTAGAAATGCCGTTTCTACAGACCTGACACCACAAACCACATGCAGGTTGGAGATTTCCTTGCCCCTGCCCCATTTCCCTGCACCAACACTGTGGCCTGGACCCTGGGGTGCCTCCACACTGTTCCTGGATAGCATTAACTTGACAAACACAATTAAATTTGGGTACTGTCAGCTTTCTTTACTCAGAGCTTGCAATTTGGATTAATTTTAAAACAGTTTTTTCCAAAAAAACCCTTTATATGTTTCATTTTTTCCCCTTCAAAGTGAAAAAAAAAATAAAAAGAGGAACAAAGAAGTAACAACGAGTCCATCTTTTATCCAAGTCTTAATCTTCCCTTGCAGGGAGATGGAAGCACCTTTGAGGCAGGGAACCTCAGCTGTGCGGGGAGCACACCAGCACAGTGTGACCTACATTTCTGCTTGCTTCTTAAACCAGGGGTCAGCCTCAAATCTCCGATTTCCCGGCCACCACAAATCCTCTTGAAGACCAAAACCTCCGGGATCCCCTTTTAACAAATGTATCAGTGCTAAAGAGACCAAACTACAGTGGGCAGCTGTTGGGAGCAATCCTTGGTTGGCAACTCACCGAGAAACTGAGTCCCCTTATCAGCACTATAATTTTATCTCCTCTTTATTTCCCCTGCAGCAGCTTCTCAAACCTGGCTGGTGGCTGACATGCAAAACAGTGGCAGATACATAGGTTACACTAGATATATACAGCATAAATATATATATATATATACACACACACACACACTCGTGTGCATGCACATGTGTAAATTGTACTGGTCTTTCAATTTTCCTCCACCCACCATCTCATGCATTTTCCCCAGAGGCCCTGGCAGCTTTTCGGACATTTTTGAAGTCAGAGTTCAGCGAGGAGAATGTGGAGTTCTGGCTGGCCTGCGAGGACTTCAAGAAAACCAAATCCTCCACCAAGATCGCCTCAAAAGCCCGAAAGATTTATTCTGACTTTATACAAGCTGATGCTCCAAAGGAGGTAAAGAGTTTTATCCGTGTGTGTGCTTGGGGCACTGAGGATAGGGATGGAGTGGGAAGTTCAGATCCAGACCTTAAAGAATGACAGAAAATACAATTCCACCTGGCTGTAACTCCCATTTTCATGTCCATTATTTACCAGGTAGGAAACATTTTGTGGAACTCTGTGAAGCAAAGACATTAGAGTTCACACTTTCCATTCTCCACACTGGGAATAAGATTACGTCACCTTCTGAAATTTCTACCTGAAGTTTTAAGGAAATTTATATTTAATATAATTTGTTTTCTCTAATCATTTTTCATAATGCAGTAAACACCATTTCTTCTGTATTTTAGGTACCAGGGTATCGGTAGGTTTATGATTGCATTTGTTCTTTTGTATAGGTATTCTTGACATGATGAGAATGTAAAAATTTCCATCACAGAATTCAATTTTACCATTATTTCAAAAAGGCTCACTGTTAAAGCACAAATTGTTTATTAATCATTATTCATTTTCTGCATCTCAAACTTCTACACTGATGTTTTTGCCTTTTCTAGCAAGAGTGCTTTAAATGTCCCCTTGTTTTACATATGATTGGAATCTATTTTATTATTGTTAAGACCCAAAAATCCTTACAAAATACATAGTGCCAAAATCTAAAATGATGCTGAGTATGTTCACTTTTCATTTACTCTTTGATAATCTGTACTTCATAAGTTTTGGTTTGGCAGAAAGATGAAATAAACAAAAGCAAGTTTTTCCCTTCTTTTTTTCAGTGATGCCATCTTTTTAAGAGCCAGATAAAATGAAGAATTCAGTCTGCTAGAAAAGGGAGGGATGAGCTTCCTGTTTATTTGCATCAGTCGGGTTATTTGGGAGGAGATTCAAATGCAGACTGTGTCCTGCACACAAACAGACCCCAGCTTTCCAAGCAAACTGACACTGGTTCCATGCTCCTTTCTTCCTACAGATTAATATTGACTTCCACACCAAAAATGACATCTCTGAGAACATCTCTGAGCCCACCCTCAGCTGCTTTGACGCTGCTCAGAGGTCGATCTACAGCCTCATGGCAAAGGACTCCTTCCCCAGGTTTCTGAGGTCAGAAGTGTACAAGGAACTGGTAGAGAAGCACCAGGACAGAAATCACAAGAGATGGCTCCTGTTTCAGTGAGGAAAAAAACCCGAGGCTTTATGAATTGACAATGTCTCCCGTCGCAATTCAGTACAGATAATTATTAATTATTAAAGTGATTGCAGAAGCCACATTCGAGAATCACCCATGCGAGCTTGGTTTTAAGTACAAAATGCACATGATATTTTCTAACTGCAGTAGAGAAATATTCAGGCAGCAGGATGGAATATGCTAGACACTTGAGCTACCCTCCTAATAAAAAAGTTTGCCATTGTTATTTTTTTCCAGTGTCTGCTTCATTTTTCAAGGAGTTTTGACATTTTTAAGCAGAGTGTTTTGGTTTTCTTGTTTGCTGTTGATTCCTCTTTAGAAGTATGGCCTCAAAAATAAGTGCCTTTCAGGGGACTTGAATGCATTTACTCTTTCATTTGTCATCTTATTAGTAGCTTGCAAAAAATTTTAAATCCTCTTTTAAACATGTTTTATGCTAATTCAAACCAGAAGAAGTAGAAATATGGTCGATAACACACTATGATAATATTTAATAAATAGGCAGCTGCTTTATAACAAATGTTCTTGTCATTCAGAGCAAATTAATGTTTCATAATACAGCTGTCTTCAATAAGGTCTCCAATTTTCTTTGTCTTAATTCAATTTTTTATTGAAAAGTCTCATTTATTAATTGCATAGGCATTTTGGAAAAACACAACTGAGTAAGTCTTCCTTTGTACATTTTCAATTAATTAGTTTTCTGTGCTTTCCCAAATATATCAGTGGCACTGTCCCCACCTACTCATGAAGAAATAATTTCATTAATTGTTACCAATGAAATTAATTTACTAATTTAATTTCAATAAAATACTGATAAGCAGAAAAGCAGGCATAAGAAACAGTTGTAGGCTGTAAAGTAAATCAGGATTTAGTCATGGTGTTATCTTTCAACCAGCAAGATGTGATTGGAACCTGCAATCTTCAGGTGTCTACAGATGCACACACTGATCAAATTCACTGCTCTTAGAGGATTTGTTGCGTGTATTTAGATGAAGGGAGGAGCTGTGTCATGGTATTGAAACAAAAATTCTTTAAACCATACAGGGAAGAAATAATCGTTGCTATGGAAAAAAAATTTAAATACAAGAGACAGCAATAAGATTTTTCAAGACAAAAAAAAAAAATTCTTTAATTTGAATTTGATGCTTTTGAGCTGCTCTAAGTCTCCAGGAATCTTTCCCTATTTTGAGCTCTGCTCATACCTTCTACACAGCACCACATCCTCTGTGCAAAATATCCTATTTTATCAAACTACGTCAAGGAACCAATTCGTTTAGACCACAAAGGATATTAAGTAGCCTGAAAGCCTGAATACACAGCCTCCAGTTGTGAACTGAGGTTAAAATCCTGACACGTCTTAAGCAGGTAGGGCAAAAATTATCTATTCTTTGATACCCAACTTCTAGTCTATCACCTAGCTTTAATTTTTGCTGCCTGCATTTCTTTTTCTTTTATTTTCTTTCTGCCCCAGTACTGGTGGTTAGCAGAGAAGTGAACTCGATGGCTGAGGTTAAGCTACAGGGAGGATGTGGGTTCCTCTTGCCATCCCACAGCTGCCACTCATGTCGCAGCGACATTTCAGGGGAAGATCGCCACTTCTGCCTGCGGTGCAGCCTCGGGGCCTCTCTTCCCCCTGGGGATTTCTGCTGCCCCAAGGCGCTGTGCAGGCAGCGGCCAGGAGTGCCCAAATTACGTCGTTCACTCAAAATGTAGCAAGTCATTTGCGCTTCCTACACACCCGACTCTCCTTTCCAGAGCGGCAAATTCCCACAAAAAGGAAGAAGTGGGATCACGACACCTTTTGTAGTAGGGCAAAGCAGACACCCAAAACTTCTGTGCTACCAATCATTTGGGACCTCAGGATAAAAAGTGCCTTGAAAACAGATGGGTGGGTGTGAAATCTCACAATTCTCTCCGTGCCCTTATGAATTTTCTCACTTCTGCCTTTACCCCGTTGCAGACATAAAGTGCCAGAATGAGCGCTGCCAGGGAGTTCCAGTTCCTGGCCGTTTGGAAACACAGCTTGAGGAGAAGTTAAAAGCATTTATAAAATAGTCAAACATGATAAAATAATGTGTGCTATTATTCTGCTACCTGCATAAAAACAGTATCAGGAAGCATCATGTCCACATGACGTCTGGCTGGTTCTCTGTTATCAACAGCACCGTTATGGTCAAAGGAGGTGATAATTCTTAACATTTCCGCCTATGACAATAATTTTAATAACTGCACAGTCAAGAATCATGAATTATTTTAACATATTTTCAATTAATTTAGAATGTTTTTAAGAGAAATGTACAGGAATGGCACTTTTAGGGGTTATGCCTGACTCAAGGGTGAGTTAACAGTACTAATTCTTTCATAAACTCTTAATGAAAACTTTGTTACTTCTAATTGGCAAAGTTAATTAAACTTTTGCTGTTCATCAAGCCTTTCAACGTTTTTATTAATCGGTTTCAAATGCTAAATATGAGATGAAACTTGGCAGAATTTAAATAAATGATCGCCATACATCCAATATATCTCAAGGTAATTTGATTGCCATTCACAAGTAATTTTTCAGACCCTCAGGGCAGTGTCTGCCTATATCATATGCAATTAAACAAAACCATATTGAAATGGTTTGGAGTTTATCAGTCAAATTTCTGAAAACCTCTGTAATGTATCTTATAATTTAAGCATTATAAAAGATTTATTTCAGAAAGTGTTTGAAAACACCCAGATGTGAAAGATGGGAGGCAGTAGTCTTTATTTCTCTTTATTTCCTAGGTCTAAAACTGCTGCTTCATACTCCTACATCACCAAAAAAAGGTCACAGCTTATCATCCAAGCTCTGGTAATCTGACTTAGGAAAAGGCCAAGCACTGAAGTGTTATTTAGAGGATTTAGATTGAACTTTGCCAAAAAGACTCAATCTTGTTCAGCTCAAAAAGGTAGATTTACCAAAAAGTCCTACCAAATAGAAATGAGAATAAAAAATGCAAAGTGAATACCACATACTAAAAAAAAAAATAAAAAATCCCAATTTCTTCGTGCAGTGCCAATCCTAAAACTGCAACAGCATCTAGACTCAGAGATCCCACCATACCCATCATGCTTACATCACAACAGGACTGTCCCAGGTTTAAAATTAAAGGCACATAGTCCATGCTTTCATTCTTTTTATATATTTTATATTTATAAAACACACGTAGAAAAATAAAAGGCACGTACGGAAAGATAATAAATGCAAATTAGTCCTTAACACAGGACTTATATCAGGACTATTCTGCAGCCCAGGAACCCAAATTAAAGGCAGCCAGGTACATTTTCAGTTGCAGACAGGATTCTGTGCGACTCCTCCGCATGTCTTGTCAAAGGTTTGTTAAGTTCAGTGCATTTCTGTAAATGTTGGAGATGAAAACTCGGTATTTTCTCTTTTGTTAGAAAATTCTCTGCTAACACTGCAATGCAAAAACATACTTGAACAGACACACATAATTACAGGCTTTGCACAAGAACCTCTTAGGCTTTTGTTTGGATCTTGATGCAAACAGAAAGGATCAGAAGGTGGAACTCCTGGAGCACTGTCTGCTGCTAAATGAGACAACCGTCACTCCAAGAACCTACATAACCTGTGAAGAGGATTCCCAATGAGCCGTTTGCAGTGCAAGGCTCTCCTGAGGCGTTTGGACTGATGTCAGAGCCCAGGGACCTGTCCCCATGGCTCACCAGCACCCTGCTCGTCCTCTCCCTCCCTGAGCTCTCCGCTGGGAAAACAGGGCCCTTCTCACACCACCCTTATGTTCTAGGAATAAAGCGCTCTCTTGGTGGGATATCTGTGGGTGGTTCTTGACCCAGTTCAGCCCTTTTAGAGCATACAGCTTTTAAACGAACTTCAGGCATGGAAAGAGGCAGAAACAGCCTCAACAACTGCTGCAATTTGTCCAAACACGAACGATACCGGTGTGGTCGAACCATTCCGGTGAGCAGCAGTCACGAATCGTTCACTTTGACAACTTCCCTACACGTGCACATCAAAGCTGCCTCGTGACTTCCTGGTTTTTGCCTTCCCTCTGCACCACACATCTTTAGGGATGCGCCAGCTTATGAGAAATCGTGTGAATGATGGTCCATGAGCCAGTAGAAGGGCCCCTGCTCACCTCTGTGGGGGTTAGACCAGACAAAGGATAATAAAATCCAGCCTGAACTAGACATACAAAAATTTCCAGGAATTCTGAAGACTACACACCAAAATTAACCATTTTTTACTAAAAAAAAACCCTGGACTTTGGGGGAGAACAGCTGCTACATCTAGACTTTGCTGCTATGTCTGAGAAAGGGAAACTTACCATATATAATTTGACTTCTGCAAAGAAGAGCCAGGGAAATTAAATTAATGAAATCACTGTAATAGCGTTATTTCTGGATGATAATTACACTCTGCAGTGCTGGTGGAATTTTAAAGCACATTATGGATCTGAAATTGAAGCATGTTTTGTGCCTTTTGGTTTACCGAAAAACAAGGCGGGAAAAAAACCGTGAAGAGAGGCGTTGTCACGGTTGTTGACACCAATTTAAGGTCTCATGTAACTCAAGCAGCAGCCTGTGCTCATTAAGAAAAAATGAAATTGAGTAATGAAAAAGAGATCCTCATGCATATTCACCTTCATTCAGTAAACAGAGTGCTGCCTAGGAACGGTAATTGTTTGATATGGCAATTCTGAATTAATTTGAAATACTTATTTAGTAACAGAAAGTGTTTTGGGGAACTGACAAGCAGTGCTAAAATTGACACTAAAAGCTCTACTTTAAGTATTCTGAAGCTGTTCATTTTGAGAAAAAACACCTCCCAGGAAAGTTTCTTTTCCATTTTTTCCCCAGCTTTTCAACTTCTATAATATTAGGTCCTGGAAATTAGACTCAGTGTATTATTACATATTTCAGAGGAGGCCCTGGATGCTTTGATCTTTAGTAAGAAAAATGAGTCAATACTAGATCAAATGCTTCCCTACTTTATTTTTTTATATTGTTGCTATGGTTTCTAGCTGCAATGTCATCATTTCTCTGTACTAAAAGAGACATTGCCTTTTAATTTTTTTTTCCCTGTGTTCCATGGGTTAGGTTATTTGCATATAAAATGAGTAGAGCTGGATTTGTCTCTCAATCCATATCTGTTTCCATTTAGGTTTGCAAGGAGGTTATTTTTACTTCTATGAATAGTTTCCCTACTATGCATAACAGTCCTGGAAAGACAAACAAAAGTGAGCACTCAGTAAAAACTGTAGGGAAAACATTTTTTTCCTAATACAGTGGTTATTATTTACAGGCTCATAAACCAGGGAAGAAGAGGAGGAGGGGAATCCATAAATAAATTGTTTCCTGAATAATTTCAAATATGCTGTCCTTCTAAATATCATGTTTTTGTAGAGAGAATAGAAGAAATAATGAAGTTAAATGCTTTGGCATTTTGGACAAAAAAATGCCTTTCAGAAACCCCTCCATGACTCCAGCTGCACGGGAATACAGCAAGACAGGATACAGGGAGATTTGCCAGCCCAGCCTCCCACACTGGTCAGTCACCCCAAGGCTAAGATACAGTGGATTCACTTTTCAATTCTTAACCAAATTCCAGCAGCAGAAAGACTTTTATTAAAATGCATTGCTTTTTATCCCTCCAAGATACGGAATAACTGTACTGCATTAACTACAGAGTCCTTGGTCTTTAAACCACCACCACACATAAACAAGGTTATTAATCATTATTCTCAGCTGGTTATAGATACTTCTGCCACTAATCTTGGGAAATACTCGGGGCTCAAGGGGCATTTACTTCCAAATAGATTATATAAATACAAGGAACGTGAAGAAGTGTAAATATCACAAACTCAAGAAAGCTCATTCTTCACATCACAGAACAGGGGAAGCTCCTTTGAAAGGCTGAACTAGTTTGTTATTTAAAACATTGAATCCAAGAGAGAAGATGCATAGGCAAATGCAGGCTGAAGGGGCTGGCAGCAGAGAAACTCCGCGGTGCTCCTGGCACTGTGAAGTGACGTCACACAAGGGAGGAGATGTCAGCCCATGGCATTTTACCTGCCAGCAGTGCACTACTGCTCAATCCCAGCCTTTTCCTGGGTTCTGCACTCTGCCTTCCTGGTCTCTGACCCAGGCTCCTCTCCAGCAAGGGACTGATCTTGCTTTGAGCCCATTTTGAATTTGCACAGTGGTATCACTCTGTCTTGAGGTGCCATCCACAACTGTACAATGTGAATAGTTTCAAATTGATTTGAATTTAATTTCCAGAACGAATTGACTGGATTTTGATCTCCATGCAATCATTTTGCCTGTTGTAATGAGATAAAACAGCACTAGTGAAAAGCTCTTGTACTTATTGAATTTCTTGCCAGAGCTGAGCTTTTTAGGGGAATAAAATGAAAAGTGTGGCTTGTTAAACAGCATAAAAGGGGGTTTTGTGACATGATATCTTTTCACATCAAATGGCAAGTACAACATATTCCAAACTAGACAGACTCATTAATGCTGACACCTTTTACAGCCCCAAATGTTTTTCACTGTTGATAGTGACTCAGTATTGGAAATTACATCTTCTGAGAGGAATTACCAGAACAAATTGTGCTTCATTGTACTTTATACTTCCTGATATTTATTCCTTTTTCCTAGTTATTCTCATCCATTATGTGGATCTCTCTGCCGTGACAATGCTGTTTGCCAGAAAGACATCGGTTTTCATAGCAAGATTGCATTTTGGCATAAATTCTAAATACAGAATAATTTGATGTTTTAAAAATGTGCTCGCTAGTTGCAGTCTCCTTTTAATTTAAATCATCCGAGCTTGTTCTCCCATTTTTATTAGGACTAACACTTTTTTTTTGCCATGCATAATGAAGTAGTAAGTCTGTATACTGACCTGAAGTTAGAATTTGATGAATGGTAAAGGAGGGCAAAAATAGAGGATTGTGGTTTAAAAAAATGTTCATCTGGTCCCCTAAAAATCTCCACAGGTTTCTGTGAAGTGAGTTAATGAAAACAAATGCCTAACACCATTGTTACTTTATAACCTAAAAATGCATTTTTCAAGGCAACGGTACCTACGGATGTAATAGTTATTAAAATAAACCCTTTTGCTTCTTTCTTAAACAAAAGGAGTGTTTTGTTTCCTTTCAGAATGGGTGGAAATATGAATTAATTTCTATTTTACTGTCCCATGTTTAAGCAGGGTTTTATGCATAGGAATTGTCTGATGGACTCCAATTTCCAAAGGGCTGTTGCTCACCAAAGTGTTTACAGAGCACTAAGTGTTCACAAAGCATTACAAAACCTTGCAGTCTGTGCTACAAAATTGTCTGGGTTTATTGTGCAAGAACATTGTACCTCACATCTTATTTCTGTAACACATTTCAATATCATTTTGTATTACTATCCATTTTTTCAAAATGGTGTATTTAAAACTAACTGAGGGATTGATCTTTTGTTGACAGTCCATATGAACAAAAAAGAAGTGACAAAAGGAATTATAGCCCACTAGAGATCTGTTAAATTCTTCAATTATATAAAAGCGAGGGAAATTCATATGCAAATTGAATCCACTGGCATTAAAAAGGGAGGTGGGTACAATGTAATTGCAGAGAAGCTGCACAGAGGCAGCAGGATGATGACAGAGAGATATAAATGCTTTATAATGCTTTATAAATGTTAAGCCAATATAACTGGGGGAAGACAGCTTGGAATGCAGCCCCTTGGGCAGGTGATAGCTCCTAGCAATGCTCTTGAAAGACATTGTGTGCCTTGGTGAAAGAACTTGTTTACTCACATGTTTGTATTAACTCTCACCAAGCCCATCCATCTGAACCCACAGATAACGTTTCCAAAATGCCCCTTTAGGTCTCAATGAGAGTACAGAGTCCAGAAATTGAATTAGAGGGGCATGGCCTTGCATTAAGAACAACCCGCTGAGCTTTGCTTCAAGGATCGAAAGCAGTTCTGATGGATCTGAACATACAGAGCCACACACAGTCCTAGAGTTCAATATATGTCTAGAATGCTTCAGTCTGGAACTATTTAGGGCTCATTTATTTTTCAAAACCCGATTAGCATGCAACAGAGAGAGAATTGTTGCTATCTAAAATTTCTGTACATTGGCATTTTGAAATCGGAGGCACCTCAGTTTATCTGAGAGATGCAGGAACTCAATGACTGGGTAATCAGGGCTACAGGGGTTTGATTTATGAAGAAACATTAAAGAGAAGAGCATAAATACAGTGTCTCAGTCAAGGAGATGTGAAGCAAGAATGTTAAAGGAGCATAAAACCAAAGGACAGGATGCGTCTTGTCACGTGGAGGGTGATTCAAGGGACAGGGGTGATGGGCTCACAGCTACACGATACAGACTGAGCCTTTTTTAAGATCTTCCGTGTTCATCCCAAGGGAGGGGACGGAATTCCCGTGAGACTGGATACTCAGATATGGACCAGAGGAGCAATCCTCACTGGCACAGCTGCTGGACTTCCACCACTAAAGAATTCCCTTCTGCCCGTGCTCCAGCCGGACACTGACCCCACCTGACACAAACACCAAGCTGGTGCTCAATTCCCAGACAGCAAAACTGCCCAGGTTTCTTGCTCCCCTGGGAGTTAAATATCCTGGCATTTTCAGGGGACTATCTGCACAATCCAGGCACAGCTGTCCTTACTGAAGAACTGGAGAACATTAGAGTGGCTGACATGTGGGAGAAGGAAGGGGAAAAATCAAGACAGACATCAAAATCAATTTACTTATTTAAGCAGATATGATTGTTATTACTATTACTATTATTATTATATTTAATTTGCTTAACTTTCAACACCTAAACAATCCATCTTGCATAATTATGGCAGGAGAGCACATTGCAAACATTGGTGCCCTGTTAAATTGGTGCTGCAGACAGACCCAGCTGCTGGTGCCTTCAAAGGAGCAGTTCCAAGTTCTGCAGAGAGCCCTTCTGAAGCACTAAAGGGCATTATCTTCAAATAAAGGCATCTTTTTGCATCCACATCTCTTTTACATTGCACCTCTACTAAGAAAATAGTTGTTTTAACACAAAATTTCGAAATCTTATAAAATACTGTGGTACCACCTTGTGGCAACTTTGTAGATAGCTCTGTTGGCATTAAGACTGAGCAACTTTAAAAAATAAAATTGAAACAGCTAGCATTTGTTCTCATTAGAGTTTTGAGCTGTGTTCTGAACCATCTGCATCCTCCTACCAATTAGAATACCTGACATTTGAAGTATATTTTAAATGTATTTCAGTGAATGCTGGATATAAATGTTCCAACACTGTTTAAAATCATATATATAGATATAGGCAAGCCTCTTTTTGAGGCACCACGATGGCAGAAGCCACCAGGCTGGTCTGTCAGGTAGGACTGACAGCTCAGGAAGCTGCTGAGAGCCTGCGAGGATCAACAACACAAGAGGGAAGCACCAGAGGGGCCCAGGCTGCCCCTGCTGTCTCACAGATTTGCAGGGAGAAGGAAGCCAGTACGAGGTACAGAGGGGTGACACAGGGAGGACCGCAGCTTCTGCCCTCATGATTAAGAGTAGAGGATGGCATGGAAAGATCTGGAAGGTGAACAGATGCATAACTGAGCTGCCACGGTAAGTATGAGCTTTTGAAAAGAAAACACAGAAATCCAGAGGCTGCTAAGTGAACTGGAGGCATCAGACTGGAAAAGCATCCACTTTAGCTGACCTGGCTGGGCCAGCAGCAAATCAGCTCCTCTGTACTCTCCCGCTTTTGAATCTTTTTAGAGACTCCGAAGTAAAACAAACAATACCGTTTCCCAGAGCTTTTGGGTTGCCCCTCCCACAGCCATCCTCAGCCTTCTTTTACACATCACTGCAGGAAATGAGATTTCTTCTCTTAAACAAGACGAACCGTCTGTTTACGCTTTGTGCTTTGCTTGAGGACTGTCTCAGGGCATTGAAGTTTAGGGACAAATTCATCTTTTACAGCTTTGACTGATTTGAAAACACAGAGCAGGAAGGAGAACTTCTCGTGTTTGAAAACAGGAGTTCTCAGGTTGTTTATTATGTGTACAAGGAAGCTCTGTGTTTTTTCAAATCAATGCTTCAAATATGAAGCAGCTTGCCACATCCCAGCTTAAACTCCAGCGTGCTTCTGTTTCATTCACAAGGGTAAGCACCAGTTTTGTGTGAAAAAGATTAAAAACTGGCACAGAAATTTGGCATGAATGGCTCAGTTTGAAGCCAGGGCTTTGGTGTCTGTGAGGGCTGCTTCTCCAGCATCCTGCTTCGCCAGCATCCTGCTTCTCAGTTCCCAGCTGAAGCCCCAAGGGAGAAGCGTTGGTGTTATGCATTGCAGCTTTTGATTCAGGTTAGCAATGAAATATGAAAATGCAAAATAATTATAAGTTTGGGCACAGCATGCGGCTAAAATACAGAGCAAGAGAAGATGTGAACAAAGGCTCTTACACCCTCTCTAGAACATCCTCTGTCTAGGCACCTTCCTGCCACACTTTCTGATCTCTCCAGCCCCGTGCCTGTGTTACTCTCTACGTCAGATTTAAAGAGATCACAAAAGAGTGCCAACGTGGCCATTAGAGGAGTAAACCCCCTTTCTCCTGAAGCACTCAGATGGATACTGGTTCCTGCCAGAATAATCAGACGTGTGCTTTTGACTATTTCCCTCACTTTTAAAAGCTGCCCTTTAAAGGCTCACACTAGTGTGTTACCAGAGTGGCCCAGCCTGTTATAGAGCAAAACGTTTTTCCACTAAGTAGGCACTTATGTACCTGGGACATGTGTTTTCCAAACTCTGCTGCATACTCTATAAGGCAATGTTGATTGTGACCTGTCAAATAATCTTCCCAAACATCCATCATTTATGAGAGCTATAAGCCCGTGCCTTGATGCTCCATTAAATAACTCATAACTCCTGGCAAGAGGAGCAGCAGGAAGGGAAGATATATCGAGCTAATTAAAGGAAGGTTTCTCAAACAGTTTCTTTAACCTCTACACACTAAGCACCCATTTATCATTCTCTGCTTCTAGCAGACCACGTCACGTGTCCTCTCCTCAGGAGAGAAGGCCAATTCAGAACGTGTTTGAACACGTGCTCACCTCCCAGCTGGCGAGCAGAAAGTCAAGGCCTCACTGAGAAAGCCTGAGGAAGAGAGGGAACATTTTGAGAAAACACAGCGGTTTTGGCTTGGTTTTTTTTTTCCCATACTACAGAATGGGCTGAATACTGTCTCAGTAGGTGGGATAAGGAAGCTGTAAAACACCATGCGCAAATCATCTGCAAAGTAGGGCACAGAAAGGTGGCAGGGACACAGAGCTGGAGGAGGCTTTCATCAGATACTCCTGTAATAGTGAACATTTTTTGCTCTCAACTTATTTGTACCTCATTCATCAGCAAGACCCTTATAAGGTCAGACCCTGCAATATGAATGAACAATCTGAAAAAATTTCTTTTTCTATATGTCAAGGCCCGGATTTTTCAACAAAAGCTTTTTGATGGGAAAATGATGAGTGAACCCCCAGATCTCCTAAAAAAAGAAAAAAAAAGTATGTTTCAAAAGGGTTATCATGAAATTTTCTCAGGATAAGGTTGGAGGGGAAAGATCAAGAATAAAAATTATTTTCTTCATGACTGCAACATTTCCTCCCTCATTTGGGAATAACCAGGGATTTAAAAGCTAAGTTGGGATGTGTGGAGGTGTAGCAGAGCCCAGGACAGCTATCTCAAGTCTCCCTCACTCCAGCGACTTCTTGTCTTGTGACGAAGGGGTGTCTGTCTGACTGGTGTGGGTTCCTCTGTGAACACAGTTTCAGTTCTTGTTTTGGGTATTTTTTTAAGCCAAACCCTTTGTCCCCCAACTTCCCATTGCCCCCTCTTGCCTTTTTCCTAGATTTGGTTTTTGAGGTCCTGATGATGTGATCCCATGCCTGTCCCTGCCCACAGAGGCTGAATGTTACTCAGCCTGGGGGTGGACTTACGGCCTCATGTGCTTTTTTTGGCTTGTCTGACCTGGGGGAGGGTGATGGAGATAGCACTCTGGCCCACACTTGAGCCTCTCCATCTATATATAGATGTATACTTGTGATGTTTCCACAACTCTATGGTTCAAGGGCCATCTCAAAGAAACCAGAAAGAAGGGGGTGACTTGCATGGAAACTTTCTGCCAACGTGCCCAGCTATTATGCACGCCTGATTCATCCTGCTGTGTTCCCCTCCTTGCCACTCCTGAGCTGCCCATCCTGACCCAGGCTGGGGCACAATCCCCTTTGCTGCTTAAAGATACCTCCTTCTTAGCCTGGAAGTACATCTCTAACTACAGCGTCTGCAACACCATTTTTAGCAAGCTGTTGTGAGAACCCTGGAGCCAGTGCAGCCTGTTTTCTCTGTGGAAACGCATGCCTTCTATTCTTAGCAGCGCAAAGTCTCACCCTGCTGCCACCTACCACCTCGCCCTTACATAGGGTTCCACTCCTTGCACCCACAGCCCTTCTGCTTCACACCTTCTCTGCCCCGCTGCCTGCGGATCTCCGGCAAGGCAAGAGCAGCAGGGGAGTCAGAGACACTCAGGCCTCACTGACCCGGGTCACTCAAGCACAGGCACAAAAATAAAACAAACACAAAATTTACCGAGGTTTAAAGGGACACTAAGAACCGTAGTTTGCAGAAAAGTGGGTTCAGACAAGCCTAAAGTTTTTATCAAAAACTTAAAAGTTTACATTAGTTACCAGCAGAGGACAGCAAGGCTTTATACATGCAGAGAGACTGATTTGCTTCCCTGCTCTAGGAGAAGAGACTGGTCAGTGTTTAGCTATCCTTGGGCAAAGGCTTCCAGAGAGAACCAGTCAAGAGTGCACATAAATGGGCTCCAGGAGCAAAAACATCTTGAGATGTGACTGAGCTGTACACTTGGCACAACTATTGCACCATCTGGGTACCAAAAGCCTCAGTTCTTACACCTGTTTGCCTTCAGGACCAGGGTCAGATTCAGCCAGAACTGAAGGATAACAACAGTAAACACCTGGAGTACAGATCACAAGACTCAGTCTTAGGTTAGAAATGCAACACCCTATTTTACTTCACCAAAATACCCAGGAGGAGATTAAATTTTTATTTTAAATAAAGCTATTTAGTGCTATTTTACATTCTGAACGGCTTCCTACTTGCCCTTAGTTACTATTTCAGAAGGGCAGAAACTGCAAGCTCTACCTTCAAAACTTTAGGGCACCAGCAGTGACAGTATACACCTATATTTAGGCAGCTGCCTCACATCCTCTGGTTCTCGGGATGAGGAAGAAATTTTGAAATGCATGCAGTCATTGCTAATCATAGCTGTCCTTTTCCATGAATTCATATTCCACAAGATTTAATGACACTTTATCACCAAGGAATGACAACATTTATGTACTCCCCCACCACAAACTAACAGAAACCTCCACTATTGTGTCTTTAAAAATCAGGACATGGGATTTCTTCTTTAAAGGACTAGTGAAAATCAAGGAGTCTTCTTTTCAACTTTGGCAAATAAGGAGCGTCCTTCTTGAAACACTCTCAATATGACATTCTTATTTTGTTAAAAATGTTTTCCAAAAACATGAACTACTCTGTAAAAATCTCAAAATATGGAAAAATGAATGAGACCATCTCCAAATGCAATAGAGCTTACGTATGTGCACGCCAGATGTGATTAGGGAGTTCATTTTTGTACTGTGGTTATTCACCCAGAGGGGTATTAACATCCTTGCATATCAAGTGGGACATAAATACCATTCCATACCTACTTTTGATTTCCATGTGTTAAAACCATCACTTCCAAATTTAAAAGGCTTACAGAAAGACCCAGAATTGGGGCCCAGTAATCTCCTTACCGGTAAAGAAACAAAGAAATCAAATCTATTTAATTTGTCATGGAACAGATCAACATATAACGTCATCATAACTAATAATAGAAGTTGAAATACAAAAGCAAGGCCAGATCAAACTAGAATGAGACACTTTTTAATGACAAGACCATATTAAGACATAATAGATGGGTACTAAGCTCGAAATCCAAACTGGATAGTGTCCTAAAGGAAGTTTTCCTTGCACACAATTGTAAAACTTTTATTTTGCAGCATGTCAAACGAGGTCATCAAGGTCTTTTTGGGCTTTAAAACCTTTGAATTTACTCTGTGAATTTATTTTCCAGGTATTTTTTAGCCCTTTAATCTTCTCAATACATCTGTGATCTGACATCTAGACTCACTGTAGAGTCTACTAAAAACCCCATGAGCCTCAGAACTCCTCACATGGACTTCAGAATCAGCAGAACCAGTTGCTGGTTTATTGCTATTTATGAGGTACATTAAATTGCAGTGTTGTGCTTGTCATCTGTTTTCCCCTCAGCAGATCTTTCTTCACGCAAGCCGAGTGTACCAACATTAATCAAATCATGCTCAGAAAGAGAGAACACAGAACGCCCTGGCTGCTGGACATTTATTCTATGACACACACTGGTTGCTATTAACAGCTCAAAACAGTCTTAAGCTCTTGGCAGTTGTATTGTTTCATTGTCATCAGGATTTGTAAGAACGTGAAGATCATGCCAGTGATTAATGACCTCGGTTAGGGAGCATTCCTAGAGCTACATTTTTGCAGATCCCAGTGAAGTCAGTTGAAGGTCTGAGGGCTGAACAGCTGCAGGAACAGAACCAGGGGGTTTTATTTCTTAGAGGCTTTATCTTATCTCTCCCTTATTATCTGAAGTGTGAAATTAAACTGTGGGATTAATATAAAAGAACAGAAAGATGACCAGGTTATGGTGCATTTAAAATGGAAGGGAATGCATACGAATGCATCTAAATTTTACAAGCTCACCTACAAATGAGTCATAGTTCTCCAAACCAGGACAGTCTTGTCCCTGTTGTGTCTAATTTAAAAATAATTTTTAAAAACCCCCCAAGCCACAAATATCAACAATGACTGGCATTTCCTTTAAACCTTTATGTAGTCTTGTCCCAGGCAAAATTTCATGAACTTGGTTGTGTCTACACATATTCATAAGACTGAAACCTGTACCAGCTGAGTGTGCTGAGCATCTTGTCTCAGCCATTGGTATTACTAGGGGTAGATGTTTGACAGGTACTTCTGCAAGTCTGCACACAGGAAATGCTTTATTCCCATCCCTGGGGTTTGGTGCATGGCAAACATCATAGAGAGGGAAAGGAGAGAGATCCCAAGGCCTCTGTGACTTGGTGAATGTGTATTTTTTAAACCTTTCCGTAGGTTTAGCCCTTTCCATAGGTTTTCTGTGGGGAGGGAGGCACGAGAAACCTAGGAGGGAGGTGTTAGCTTTCAAGCCCAAGAACTCATACTGCAGCATTTTAGTCTAATTATCTTTTTCTTGAAATTATTGATTTGTGTGGACACTCGAAATGTATTGATCAGTCTAAAATATTTCCTTTTATACTCTTGTACAAATATTCTCCAAAAGATCTCACTTTTCCCAGAAAAAAGCGTGGGTGGAAGTAGATGGGGCTCTGTAGATGGAAGGCTTGGTGGGGTACTGGCAAGTATTCGCTTCATTTTGTGATGGGAGTAAAATCCCCTTTATCCTTTGTCTACAGATTTTCTTTGGTTTTTCATTAGCTATTTTGATGAAAATGTTTCACTTTCAAAAACATTTTTCCCCACACTGAAGTGGTATTTGGGGGACTTCATGATTTTCTTTTTTTGCAAATCTTAGTCAGGTAAAAAGACCAAACCAAACAAACCCAAACCTCCTCACCCTCTCCATGGTCTAAATAGACACAAGTTATGTCTCACTGCACATCTAAATGTCACACACATTGGGATCACAGAAGTTTAAACCAAAAATTGATCAGTCATACCTTCTTTGATAAACTCTGTTTTGTGTTTGTGAAAGACAATTACATGATTGAGCTTGGGCTCACAGTCATAATACCATAATTGATGCATCTTAAAGAAATATCACTTAAATATATTGAAAATCTTCCTTTCAGAGTCAGGCTTAAAATCTACTTCATCCTCAGATCCAAATACTAGAATAACTGAACTAGTAATTCACTTGACCAGGTCTTTAAAAGATGTTAGAACCCTTTTTCCTCAGAATTAACTGCTGTCATATTTGTTAAGTCAGTCATTAACGCTTGAATTATGCATACTGAAAACACACACACTTTGGTATCCAACATGAACTACAGTCCACCATACTTAAGAAGATTAAGTCCAATAAACTTAAGAAGATTTTTTTTTTCCCTTTGGAAAATGACTTAGAGCACAATTGAAAAAAAATTACATCTTTGGTCTTATGAAGGTCTATTAAATGGTGTGAACAGGCGCTGTCCCTTTATTCATGTGGGAAGGGCTTTATGAGTGTGGATTTAATGAAGGAATTGATGGATTTGATGCGTTCAGCTAGACAAATGCACGGTTTCAGTAAGTAAGCACCTTTGGTCAAAGGAGGAGACGGTGCGTAAGGGCGGGCTGGGGTCTGTCTGGCAGCAGCCTGCGGTTCTGTGGGACGGGCGCCTCGAACGCACTTCTTCAGACTTCTTGTCCCCAGTTTCCTTTTTCCTGTTTGGCCCCCCCTGCAGCGGGGCTGGGTGGAAGTCGTCTGCTTTCGCTTTAAAAAGCTGACTAAACAGCCGGGGACAGCTCTTACTCATTGCACTCCATGTTTGCAACCTCGTGGTGAGGTTTACAAAAAAGCTGTGTAGGCAGAAGAGCTCCAGGACCTCTCTGATATTCTGCTTTACCGATGGGACATGGCAACAGCATGGAGGAAACACAAGCTCCCCACCTTCACCTCTTAAATAAGGCAGTAGAGGGTGTAAATTAAGGAAAGCAATAGCTGTAGCCACATTGTACCTAGCTAAAAGTTGTAGAAAAGGAAAGAAGGGAGAAAAAAAAAAGTACTTTTGTGGTTTTAATTGTCCAAGGAGCAATAAAGCAAAGAGAGAAAACACACTTTGAAAGATATTCCCCAAAATCAAGGCAAAGGAGTGTATTGTGAGCTGTGATGCAGGGTCTGCCTGTCTGAGGCTGCCAAAAGTCTGTGTGCTTTGGCTGCTCACACTCTGAGCAAACCACTTCCAAACCTCCAGTCAAACCCAGGCCAAGTACCTCTGACAATCTCATAAAACTTATTAATTCACTTCAGATCCACATTAAGTTGAATTAATAGCTTTTTGAGCTCAGCACTCCTGTCCCAGGCTGGACACATACACCCTGAACAAAACCAGCTCATAGCTCAGGGGCTGTGTGAAATTCAGAGATCGAAATATTCTGATAGTAAAACCCAACATCAGTCTTTGCTTACATGAAACGATGCCAAGGTTCATTTCACATTTGCTCCTTAAGGAGCTTTTTGTTGGATCTGTATTGTTCTACTACCTGCAGCACATCTTCTGAATCCCACATGAATCCTTTTCTTCCAACTTCTGTTCTTGCCCTTTCACTTATGGGTAGCCAGCTCAGGTGTAAGGACTTCCTACTTTTTCATTCATATACAAAAGAAGCCAGGTTCTGCCTTTGCAGTGATGAGCAGGATCCAGGGCTGTGCCTCCATTCCTGGACACGAGGTGGGAAGACAAGTTCCTCCATGGTTCGTAGGACAAGCATTTCATGCTCACAAAAGGAGCCATCCAGTGTCTTAAGTGTATGGAAACAGGGCCAAACCTCCCTCTGTATTAACAAAGAATGGCAAATAATGACCTGCCAAGTTAGAAAAAAATTTGATTCCTTTTTATGCTACCAATAAAAACTGATAATTATTGAAGAGCTTAAAGTTCCCTCCCGTAAGTGAAAAAAGTGGCAGCCCACGCTTATACCCTGCTACTCTAAATTTAATTTTCCCTCAATATAACATCACTATTCTGTTTTTCAAATCTCTGTTAACAATGACAATGTTGGCTGGTTGGTTTTTTTATTTTTCCTCTCTGCTATTACTTAGGAGACTGAATTATTTTTGTGAATGCTCAGAAAAAGACTGCTGGAATATTCAGATCACACGGTCCCTTTATATCTTGTATAGCCCCTGGAAAGCTTATTTTATAAACTCGGTAGGGAGGGCAGATATTAAATGGAACAAAAGGCAACTATTCCTTGCTTTATTTTACAGGTGTCAGAAAAAAGATAAAAGGCTCTGTACAGGATATATTGACAGCTGACACCCCCTCACAGCACAGGATCTGCATTCATCACTTCAGGAGACCACAGGGCTGCTGCAGGTGCTAGGTCATACTTTCCAGTGGTGCCCAGACTTTCCAGATACCCTGCTCTGTCTCACATGGGAGCAGACGCCCTGCCCCAGTGGCTGATGAGAACCCAGCAAGAGCAAGTTTTGCTCTAACTCACACAGGAAATCCATGGCAGACCCAGGAATTAGACCCAGTTTACTTGAGTCTCAGCCCAGGACTACGTGACCTCTGGTACTGCTGCAATGAAACTTGTTTAAGCAGATCACCCCTTTCTGGTGGTGAGAAGCTGCCTCTGTTAAACACATGCTTTAACACCCAAAAACCCACACTCTATCTTCCAATCACTTCAGCGTGAGTTCTCAGCTATTTTTGTACCCAACAGTTGATCTACTTCCTTCTCCCACTCCGTCGTGTTCTGTTCTCTGTCATGTCCTGTTCTCAGTGCTGTATCAGTAAATAATGCTGATGTGTGACCAGCACACAGATCAAGCCCCAGTGAACTCTCAGCTGCGTATCTGCCAGTCTAACACTGCAGCATCATACCTGCAGTGGGCTCCCTGGCAGGGAAACTGGGGCCAGCGGAGAGCAGGGAACTGTGGCTTACAAATAAAACCTGACAAAATGTATTTGAATTAAAAATACACAAGTTTAAAATCATTTACTTCTTTTGGGCTGGCGAGCTGGTCTTTCTTCCCTCATGTCTGCACAAGGCCACGTTGTCACCAATTCCAAATGTCTTTAATGTGCTCTGATATTTAGGGAGGTTCACAGGCAGTTTTTGTAAGAATTTCCACTTTTGGATACTGCCTTCATCACAAAACTTCAAAGAGATTACAGTTTAAAGAGAAATTCTATCAAAAAGCACACGGGTTCAACTTTTGCAGGCCCAAGGCCCAAAGAGTATAGCATCATCTACTATTTTAAATTTGTTTGCTTTGCCTTTTTTTTTAACCTGTATCAGTGGCACCAGGAGTGTCCCGTGTTACACAGAGAAATAAGAAGCAGTAGTCCCACTAATACACAATGTACCATTTTGCATTGCAAATGTAGACTGATATGCATGTTGAAACTTAAGATCACTATGCTCCAGAACAGAGTGTCCAAACTTTGCTGTAATTTTGTCAGTGTTTGGGTTTTTGGTTTGTTTGGGGTTTTTGTTTTTTGGGTTTTTTTGGTTTGTTTTTTTTTTTTTTTTTGGGGGGGGGGGGTTGAGTAAAACTTCAGCAAAATAAAAAAAAAATTCATTTTCTCTATTATGTAGGATATACATCCATATAAATAGCCAACAACTAACCAGAACTCTGTGTTAGATAAATTACACCCTTGGCAAAATGGGCTGGATAACACGTTAAAATAAGAATGCTTACATGGTATTTACTCAAAATTGCTCATGTTTAAGAGATAAACAACCACCATCAGCCAGGTTCAACAGTGGTTAGAGAACTACTGAGCTGGATTTTTGATAATGAACCAGAAAGTTTATCTCAAATTTTGTTGGGAGAGTTTCCTCATTAATATAGGTGCAACTTAATGAAGTATCATTTTAAATTAGATTTTTTAAATTAAATACACTGAAAAACTCCAAGTCTGACTACTAAGAATGATGAATAAACTTCCTAATGCTACTCCAGCAGTACCACAGATTTCTTAGAGACCCTTTTATCTTTCTTAGATCCTTTTATCTGCCTTTGAAATCAGATCAGTCCTTTCAATGTCAGGGTAAGGTCACAACAGTCGCTTATTTGTACTTACAGAGCATCCTACATTTCTGTGAATGCTGCATAAAACTTCCTCATCTGCCTCTGCAATAAATTAATACTCAGCAGAGGTCCCACCAGAGGCAGGGAGACTCATTTACTTAGAAGGAAGCAAAGAAGAGGAATGTGGCACTGCTAGAGAGGTGCTGTGTGTATGTGACAGGTTTTCAAGTTTATTCCAAAGAATTCTGGCACTGGGTTTGTCCTAAATCTCAGGTATGCCCTGCCTACCACATCTAGTCAGCCTTTGTAGCAATGAAATCATCTACCTTTGAAAAAGGCTGATAAACATTGCCCAAACACAGGAAAACCACTCATTCTGAAGTGGTTTCCTTTTGCCAGCCCCTGGGGAGAGCAACTGCTGATCTTCTGGTGGCCACAGCTACTCCAGGTGTTTTTGAGAGTCAAGCACCAGCATGAGAGGAGTGCCTTAAAGCTCAGGCATGAATTCTGGAACAAACAGGTTTCTGCAGGCTGGGGTTTCTGTGTCACTTCACTGTATGGCAACGAGATCTCACTGCCATGCTCAGAAAAGTGAGGAGTTTTAAACTGAGTCTTTTTTTTTTAATATAATCTAAAACCTCACTTCACACATCCTTGGCAAGTTTTGCACTTGGGACAGTACTGAGCTTTCATTGCTATTTTCATGGAACATGAAGTTTCAAGCTGAACTCTACTTTCAAATTTAGGGAGAAAATCAATGTGAGAGGTGTTTTTTTTCTCTAGTGCCTTGAGGAAGTAGAAGGCTGGGACTTGTTCCACAGCACAATAGCAGATTGTACAGGAAAAGTGCCCTCTCACTCTTTCAATCCTTTGCCTTTTTCTTTCTTGCCATCACCTTGATATTCACATGGAGCACTGCCAGAGAGAGAGGCTGAGCTGAACTCTCTCAAGCACTGAAGAGATGCTTCATAGAAAGAAGAGAATGAAAAGCAAAGTTGATGATCCAAGGGGAAAAGAATCCATATAAACTACAGGTCCAAGGTGATCTATAAAAATATACAATTTTTAGGCAATTATGCTTGTCTTGTCATCAGCCATCATTTTGTTTCTTGAGAATGCAAGCAGCCTGCACAGTATTGAGAAATCAGGCAAGAAATCCCTGCTTCTTTATGAGTCCAAGGCATAACACAAGTCAGGCAAAAAAGAAACAGGTGTAAGTAGGAGCCACTGAAATCAAGAAAGCAAAATTCACAGAAATTACATTTGCAGAAATAGCAGAATAGTCTGAAAACATGTTTGGTCTTGACCTGAGCCAGTCAACTGGCAGAGCAGGTAAGCAGCATCCTCATTCCATCGTGAACCATAACCTTCATAAAATATGTATTCCATGTGTTGTAGTGTCCTGAGGCCTGTTTTAGTCTCTTGGGTTCAGGGATCATATTTTTCCAGTTGTTTTGCTCTGTGACTGGAAACCACACGGAGCCTCGGGCTCTGCAGTTCCGCAGTTCCCTAATATTTGGAACGTTCCTTAGCAACCCGCAGGGAGACTAAACCAGCTGACAAGTGAAAGTGGTGCTGGTTAGCCAATGAACGTAAGAGGAGTCAAAAAGAGGTTGGCTTGTAAAATACAAAATCTTTCTCCAACAGCAGACAAAGCAAGTTATAAAAAGAGAACAACATGCAAACAGTATCCTGATCATCAAATGACGCAAGTCAGCATTCTCAGGTCTCTCTTTGTTGTGACCTGGCTTTACAGGGTTATTTGCATGAACCATGAGAACACAGAAAAGATGTTTCAAATGCTCATTAAGGTTCATTGTAGCTTTCTGTTTAGTGTATTCTGCTCCTACCATCCTGGAGGGCCAAAATTAGAGTGGCACTGTCATGCAGAATGCAATTTTATACATTTCACCCCTACCCTGTAAAACATCCTTTTTTTGTGATTTTCCAAGCAGCAATATTTATTTATGTGAGGGGGAAGCTGCCACATGCAAGATTCTAAGCAAAATGTAACTAAGCAAAAGCATTACCATAGGAAAATGTTTCTCATTAGAAATTATCTAATAATTCACAACTGATTCTTACGTGAAAAATAAGTGGCTGGGCATGCCAATTCACTAGAAGACAACAAATACAGAGCAGGTAAAGCCCATTTTGTATTGATGGGAGAAACTTTATAATTAATCTTCCACTATTTGTCTGTGTCCTGGGGCAAGTGAAGTCTTATTTATTATTCAGTTCAGAATTGAGCTTTGTTACTTGCTGAATCATCATCTTTATTTATTTTGGTTATAGATCCCAAACAGTATATTTAAAAAGTCTAGGACATGTCTTTCCCACACAAATTTTAACAGAGCAAAAATTGCACTGTAAAATTGACTTTCCTCTGTTTGAGTAACAGCAGTGAGGGGAAGGAAGTGACAACTAAAAAGAAAGAGCTTCCAAGCTGAGGGAAGTGTCTCCTACCGTCACAATTAAGGGGTACATTTTGCAGCAATCAGTCCAGCTCCATTGATTTTAATTCAAACTGCATCATTACTCAACCTGATTTTTCATTAACAATAAATAGCTGGGGGTGTTATTCTTCAGTCTAAAAAAGCCCCAACCAAATACAGTGAGCACTAGCACTGCAAGAGCTTTAACATGTGAGTGGAAATGAGAATGTAACACCAGAAAACCTAAGTCACCTTCCCTTTCCTTCACTTGCTGTGGTTATTCCTACGTTATTGTGAGTTTAAAATTAAACCCATGCTCCCATACAGAACAACAATAGTTATATTTTATCTTCTAACACCAACAGGTTTTGTCCTTGTGTCTGTCACTGAACACAGTGTGTTCCGATACATTGCTCGAGTGTTAAATACGACATTGTTTAAATGAAAACCAAGGATAAACTGTGTTTGAGAGGAACCTTTGTGACTTGGATGTTACAAAGTGGCTTTCAAGGAACACCATTAATAAAACACATGTAAATATCCACACCTATTTCCTAACAGGCATTTATTCATCAGATCTGCTGCAAACACTCTGGTGTTATGTATCATGTGTGGAAAGAGAAGGGCGCTCTAATAATACATTTAAAGGGATGTTGGAGATAATGTCAAGTTACATATACACATATCAATACCCTCACATGTTTTTACAAATATCTACACTCTTAAAAAAGAGAAAAAATATTTTTTTAAGTCTTTTTTTGCTTCCTTTCAGCACCTACCTGGGCAGTGCCAGCCAGCAGAACAGCTGTCACTGTAAAGGATTGTTAGCCTCTGGTTTCCAGACCCCATGGCTGAGGCTGAGGTTAGAAGTACATCAATGTTTGATGACTCTTTCAATGTAACTCAGAGCAGCCCAAGAAAGCTCAGCAGTTCAGAGCATAACTATTATTGTCATGAAACTCAGTGGGTTCCATTTCCTGGTGCTCATATGAAAGCTTGCCTCCAGATTTGGTTATCTTGCTTTGCACACTGAATTTTTTTGTGTTCATCTTCATTTCAAAATTAAAGGGAAGTGGTCACATATATCAAAGCTCACCTGGTTTCCTGACATGTACAGCACACAGCTGATGGGGAATCCCAAACCTGGCAGCCCACACTGCAGGAATGGCAGTTTCAATTGTCTGTGGAGGTCACAGAAACAAGGCTGAAATAATGAGTTTTCACCACAGGTGGGGAACCGGTGGGACATGGGAGTTTGGTTTTTCATAATGACACATATTAGGAAAATCCGTTCTGAGGATATGACAGCTCCTCTTTTGCACAAAGGTTATATTCTGTACTCCTGTCAGCCAAGGTCTGTGGGCTTCCAGGTAGATAATTAATGAGGAACTGAGCAGTGGTTCTGAATTACAAGGGCCCATGTCCTGTAATTCAGATGTAAATTAGAGCAGAGTAATTTCCCATATACTTTAGAGTGGAGACAGAGATGCAGGGACCCAAAGAAGCCCTGTATATTAATTTTAGTAAAACCATGGAGATGTACAGAAACTGTTCCTAACCCTGCCAGGAGAAGGTGTGTGAAGGATCAGGCTGTTCTTAATCAAATCCATACACCGAAGGCTTTGTTCAGCATTCATGCACGCTCAAACACAGGTGCCAAGCACAGGTACCAGTGACATGGGTGAGTACATTCAGGAACATTTGTCTTGTCAAATAACTTGTTTCTTACAAGTAACTGTCTTTAGCTAAATCATGCATGCTCCAGGAGGAGTTCAGTTTTCAAAGAACAACAGGAGACTGCATTTTAATAAAGCCTTTGCCCCCATTCTTCCCAAGAATGATGAGCTAACTGCTGGAATTCCCCCAAATGCTCAGAGGGGCCAGCAGTTCACCAGTAGCAGCCAGTCTAGTGCAGGCACTGCACAGAATCCTAAAATGGTTTGGGATGGAAGGGGCCCATAAAGGCCACCTTGTCCAGCTCCCTGCCATAAGCAGGGACAACCTCAACCAGATCAGGTGTCTCACAGCCCTGCCCAGCCTGAGCTTGAACGTTCCCAGGTGTCCCAGTGTGTCAGGTGCAGGTCATATGGAAGGGAGGGAGGTGACCAATAGGATGGGTGGGGTCTGTCCCTGTGATGTAGCAGAAAACTGCAAGTATGATAAATGTAAGGAAATTCAAGTCTTTCTGCTGCAAACATTTTAATTCCTGAGAACTGAAATTAGACAGCTGGTGAGATTCAAAGTAAATGACAGGAAATATAACTAAACTCTCTTCCTTTCCTGGCTCATCACAAGAAGAGCTGGTTCTCAGAGATCATCATGTAAAACAAAAAAGCTTTTAAATCTTTATAGATTTAAATTGAGACCTCATAGCTATCTTCAATTTTCCCATTTCTTGAAGTAACTTTTTGCTACTTCACATATATACCAGGCAAGCATTTTCAGAGGGAGGTGGAAGAAATGGTGATTTGAATGATGTACTTCCAGCATGTAGCTCTCATTCAAAATAGTCAAGCTGGGAACCTGTATTAATTTCTACAACTACCATTCTTTCCTACAGTAGTTCTCTTCTAAAATAAAGTTTTTAAAAGAACTAGACTTCCGTGTTCCAGCCATTATCCATCAGTTACACATAGAATCTCAGGATGAATCAATTTGGGAAGAAACTGAGGAGGTTTCTAGTCCCACCCCCTGCCCTAAAAAGCAGGATCAGCTATGAGCTTAGACCATATTGCTCACAGCTTTTTCCAGTCTGTGAGGGGGTTTTTTGGTCAAAGAGAACCGTATCTGGGCTGGCACTGAAGTGAAAATTCAACCAGGAAACTCATAACATAATAAAGACATAAATAAAACAGACAGTTAAAAGTGCAATTCTTCAGAGAAGTCTTTATCATCATAACTCCACTAAAAGCTTCAGGAATATTTCTCCTGTTTAAAAGTTCTTAAAAACATTTTTAAAACAGATACGAAAAGTTTTAGCATGCTGTGTTCAATCAAACCATTTGTTATTATAATTCTGAAGGATGCAGAATTTTACCATCTCCAAGAGAGAAAAAGCATTTGATTTTCCTCCATTAAGATTCAGATGAAACTGAAGCCTTCAAGCTTTGAAAGCTAGGCTCGTATTGTGCTCACGTATCTCATTTCCATGTTGACAGTGGAAACTGGGCAAACTCTGCTTCACACCCCGGTGCCTCGGGCCCTGCTCTCCGTTTTGCTTAATAACACATGAGAAACAAGGTGCTGGTTCAGTGCAGCGTGGGACTCATGAAAATGTGAGGAGGTAATGAGAAATGTGTGCCTTTCCCACATGGTGAGTGATGAACGCTTCCTGCGCTACCAAAGAGCAGGTACAGGAAGCATCACCACCGCCACCCAGAAGTCACTACTGTACTGCAGTTTGTCTCCTCTTCTTTGTTTTTTTCTCCTTCGTCCAGGTGTCAGCCAATCTGACTGAGAACTAACAGTCCCCCGATTTCACAGAAATTCAACTGTTAATTTATTTCAGACGGAAAGCCCCAGAAAGAAAAGGATCGTGTTTCTGATAAACTGTATAAGCTTATTTCACTCTAATTAAGAAATGGTCACAAGAAAGAGGGAATTACTGGATATGCATGTCAGTGAAACGTGCTCAGTATGGTGAGGAAATACACATCTAATTCCTTGCACTATCATATAAACACACCCCTTGATGCCAACAACATTTATCATAAAATAATTCTAATATTTTTCTGTAAAGTCAAGTCATGAAAGTTTGAAAAGATGCCACAGAGAAAATAATAATCATAAGGAAAATTTTTATTCAGCAAAGTTTCAAATTGAAGGGTTCTAGTAGCTGATGCTCACCTACAACAGCCACATGAAGCAGTCAGAGAGGTTAGGGACACAACTAAAGTCACAGAAGCTGAGAGCACAGCACCCATGGAGACATTTAGAGGTTGACAGACAAAGGAAAGACCTGTTGTCATCTCCAGATGTCACCTGCCAGAAGGGATGCAGGGACTGGACTGTATTTTAATCCCCATATGATTCATAAAAACAGGGAAAACATCACTCATATACTCTCCACAGTGACTTCAAGGGCTCCTACCAGGTTTCTCCTTCACTGCCGTGGTACAGAAAACCCCCCAAAACTCCACACGGTTCCCGCAGAAGCTAGGGGAAACCCTAAAAAAAAATTCCCCTAAAAGCATTCTGCAGATGCTTCAGAGACAGACAGCATAATCTTGGGCTGAACTGGAATTTTGTAGGAATGTTTCTGTGACGTCATTTTACACTGAGGAAGTGAAAGAGCTAAACAGATTTCAGGAAGGCTCTGGTCTCTTGTCCTCCAGGGTCAGGTGTCTCATAGAGCAAATGCCACAAGACTTTCTCAAGTGGTGGATCACTGCTCAAAGTTTAGCTTGTGACATTCCTTGATGCAGGTTGGCATTAGCTCCAATTGGCTCCAATTATTTTTCCAATATAGAAGGCCTCTTGTATTTTGAGAAGTCTGATGCCATTCAGCCCTAGCTGTGTCTCACCAGCTGCAAAATTAGAACTCATTGAATTAATCAGGAACAAAAGTTCACATGGGGAACATCTTAACTTTGAAACAGAACAACTAGCCCTCAAAAAACCCCAATTCTTGATCAAATCAGTCCAACACCAAAAATGAGACCACTAAAACCAGTAGCAAGATTTTCATCATGGTGGCTTCATGATTTCTACCCAAAATACTTTTGCTTGTAGCAGAAATCAGTTCTAAAAATAATTCCTAATGGCTATCATTACTCTGTTATGGACTGACTATATAGTGTGAGAGAAAATTCTAATGTTTCAAAGTAATATCACTGCAGCTCAAAAGCACTCACCGCCTTTTTTTTTTTTTTTAATGCACACTACTTCCTCTCCCACAGAAACTAGTTTCTATTTCCCTTAAGTGCTAGAGAGATGGATTATCAGTAGCTGATTTCCTAGGTCACATAAGAGACAGCAACATTTCAAAGAAATCACTTGTTTTCACAGCTAGGCTAACGCTCAGCTGCGTGATGGGCAAGGCGACGTTCTGCAGCCGGGCAGCACTGCGACACTGGGCACTCAAGCTCAGCACAGATGTGGCCAGATTAACTCCACAGGAGTTTATGCTCAACAGCAAGAGTGCAGCAAAGCTGAAATTGGCCACACATGGAAGACAACAACTTGCCTAAGCCAAAATGAAACATTCAGAAACAAAACAGGGCCGAAATGGAGAACGAACAAGAGTAAGGCCAGACAAGAGTGACCAAAAAGAAACAAAAAAAGCAGAAGTCAGAAGGAGAAGCTTGAAATAATTTTGACCAGCAAATGGGACTTGGAGTTCACAGAACCTTTTGTCCTCTCTGCTTTAACCAAGCTTGTCCAGTGTTGTAACCTTGGAAATTTTCTCACATTTTTTTCTCTTACACTGTACCCAGTGGTCACCAGAAAGAATAGAAAACCATGCATGGAAACAGGTTGAGTATGAGCAAATATTCGCAAGCATCTCCTGTGCACATAAAATTGGACAAATTACTTATCACAAACCTACAAGAGATCTGGAAAAGAGTGGAAACCAGCTGGTGACAGCCAGCTGTGCTGTTATTTCTGCAAAAAGTTCTCCTCTGTCCTTTACTGGACAGAATCAACTAAGAGAATGCCAACCTTAAGACAAAGAGGGTTTTGTATCAAATAATGGGATTATTCTAATAAGCCCTAAAACTGTATGGCTGTAAATGTATTTTTTGCGATTTCCTGTAATAATAGGAAAAGAATAGTTATTAACCAAGAAAGTATTTCAAGCAGTAACTGGCCATCATGCAAGAAATAGAGAAAAGCATTATATACATAGATTAAGATTGTGGGACATGAAAAAGACAGGTCTGTTACCAACTATCCCATGATGAAACTGAAAGAAATACAGAAAATTGGGAAGAAAGAAGTTATATGAAAAGCTTTCTGCTGGGTCAGGACATAACTATTCCTCACGGTATCATATAAAATCCCACCAGACATGTCTGTCAACAGGAAACAAGGATAGTGACCCAGAATATGGATGGATGCATATGGATTTGAAGCATTGTATTTTTTGACGTTTGAAGTTGAAAATAAGTAGCACTTTTGACACTAAAAATACCAAGTCAGAGTATTCATGACAACAGAATAATGAAAACTGAAGGGAAGCAACATCTAGTCCATCTGTGGGACCTAGTCAAACTCTTCCACAAAGCAGAATCCTTTATGATAACCAAAGTCATAGTTAACAAAGTATTTTTAACTTAAGAAATTCCACACAGGTGTCTCCCTGGTTTTCTGTGGTCTGCAGAAGCAGAATGTTGCGGAGTAACAAAAAAACTTCTTGTCAGCCCTATGAATCCTACAGTTCCTCTTTCCCCTCTCACTTCAGTTGTACACACACCTAAGTCTCGTACACAGTTTTTCCCATTCTTGAGATTGGGAAACTTGCACTGGGCTCAACAAGTAAAACCTTACAGATGAGTAGGCTTGCACAGAAAGAGTGAATCAGAGTCAGTGAAATATTCCACTGAGAAAAAAAAGGATGCCCTGAAGATCAGGGTTACTCAGAGGAAGACAGGATTTTTCCATAGCGGAGGAAAAACATTGTTGATAATCGTAGTCCCACGTTGGTGTGTCTGCTACTGAATGCAGTAGGCTCTGGTTCTGCAGGGTTTGAGTAGTGCTTACAGGAAGGTAGGAAGTACAGGGACAACGTAAAGCACCAATATCCTCTCATGACCCTAAGCTAGAAGTTTACGTGCCAAACTTCTTCCTAGGTATCCACTGTTCGTCCCTTCTCCAAATCAGATTCTCACAACCCCCAGTCTGCTTGCTACGTTTGCCAGTCTTACACGGATCTTTACACCAATTTCCAAATAGACCTGGCTTAGGGTGAACCAGAGAGGCAGCACTGACTTCTTTTAAGCCCAAGGATAAAAAACACCAGTAGCAATGCAGAGACTGGGGTTTGGTGATGTGGAATTCTTGGGGGGACTCCCCAGTGTATTAAGAGCACTATTAATTCAGGATGTGAGAACAGCAGAACATAAGAACATCAGCTAATGCCAGGTGGTCTGCTTGGTAACCACAATTTTTCCTCATTCACAGTATAGTATTCCACCTCTTCCTACTTCACTTTTGACTGTATTCAAGTCCAGTAGCATCAAGATCCCAAAAGCAAAGGTTACCACCTCCCCTAGAGTCCAGTGGTATGGTATCTCTACAAGCAACACAAGTTACCCACAAGTTATCCCATACTAACACAACTGATCTCCTCCACCAAATAAAGCACCTGGAAAACAATTAAAATGCTGTGTGACCTGGAAAGCAATTCAAATATTGTGTGATGTAGAAAGAAATTCAAGTGCTGTAGGATAGCAACATTACCCTGATGTAAATGACAATTATTTTTTCTTTACTCAAGAGAATATTTATTGCAAGAAGGTGAAGCACATAAGTCCACTCAGTAGCATGAGAAATCCTTTCTAGAGGAAGGAATGACTCAACACCTATTATGTGCATTGGTATGTTTAATGAATTGCAAAGGTAAAGACGATAATTTCATTTAAAATGGGGAACAGACATTCCTCTTCTTGTAAATGAACTGTCAACAGCCCATCACTGATAACAGGTACAAAAAGCAAATCAATCCTATTCTTCAAGGTATCAACACTGTCCCTCACACTCACAGAACTTCACTGGTGGATTACTTATCATTACCAGCTGCTATAAATTCAAGACATTGCTCTATTTTTAGCCTGAGTCTACAGAGTTCTGGGAGATGAGATGGGAAATGGTCTTCCCTGTTGTTTTTTACCCTTTGGTTGCCCTCCTCTGAGATGGGTTTGGATGCAGCATCTCTCTGACCTTCCCAACAATGGAACCTCCCACTGAGGACAGCTCCTAACTGCAGGAACACAATGAGACGCTGAGGGGGGCAGAATGTCAAAACCCAGCACGTTAGATACGAGAACAAATCCAGCACGGATAACATCTCTTCCTTCCTTTTCCGCCTCGTTCAGGGGGGTAAGAGCAGTTAGTAAACACCTCTGCCCCCGCGCAAAGGTCAGTGTTCACCTGATAGCGCGGAGATAAATACTTCCTGCAGCACAGCCCATCAGACACATTTGTGTCACTGCCGGCACCCACGGGACCGGCAGCCTGCTGTGGTTAAAACCACCCCGCTGCTGACGGTCTGTCCTCGCACATCTGTCTGCAGGCGCCCCCCGGGCTCCCAGACCTTCGCATCACAGTTCCCTAGGAAGCTGGGCGTGTGTCAGCAGTTATCACCATCATATGTCACCACCGTGCCGTGCCACCATCACCCTGTACACATCATTCACCAGCTATTTATAAGTTATCAAACTTGCACACGTTATTTAGTAAAAAAAGATTAAAAATCTACAGAACATCACAAAAGAAAAAAAACCCAACCCAAGTGAACAAGCAGAATTTGGGATGCTCAGGGGCCAGATTAAGTATTTCAACATCTAAATCACCATCCTGGACAGACATCTCCCTCAAAGGGGTTGCAATATTCACACTGTGTTTACAACAACAGCTCTAACCTAAGCAAGATTTATACATGCCAAATCACTTAAAATTAGGGAGGTATTCCTGAAATATGTCACTGTGCTTCCAAATAACCTGACTTGAAAAAATTAAACCAAATTAAATAAGTTCTTGCTTCTTCAAAACCCCTTCCTGAGAAAACCACTTCTAAATATTTTCACAGCGCGTGTCTAAACAAACCTGTCTAATGTAATGTTGTAGTTTCAAGAGCAACAGGAGATAGCTTGTTGCTAGATTGCAAGTAGCTTGTTGCATATGGAACTTTAGTACTGGGGTATCTTAAAGTACCTTTTCCTTGTATTCTGCTGAGCCCACCTAACCAATTGAAAAGCATGAAATCGCAGGACACAGGCAAGAAACGAGTGAATTTTGTCAAGAAAAGACAGCAGTATTTGCAGCTCTGTTCATCAAACCAAAAAATACTTCTGACTTGCAAGTACCAATGAGAAAGGGGACAAGAATTCAAAGTTCTAGAGGGGATTTTTTTTTGGGGGGGGGGATAACAGACATACACAGTCACACATAACAACCCCAAAACAATTCAGCCTCATCTGGTTTAACCTCAACCACGAGACGCTGCTGTCTGTTTTCTTTCTCAAAGAAGACTCACGTCACTGTGCACTGAAAGGGGAACTTCCAGAGGTTGCGATGAAGACAGATGATAAACAGCTCTGTTCACACCAGCTCGCAGGGCGGCCTGCGTCAATAAAAGGCAGCAGCGAAGGCAGGGAGCTGTCAGTTGGGGCTCGGAGGATTATCGTGGCGAAGGGCGCTTCGCATTAAAGTTCAGTAAAATGCCAGGATTCTTTTTCTCCCACAACAACATGACTGAATTAAATGGAAAAGAAGATTGCAAGCTTGCAGAAGGCAAAGTTCATAAAAAGAAGCAAAAGGCTTTGTAAGTATATGCAACTTCATATAAAATTTATTGTATTAGAAGTGAAAATGACACTCTTCTAATCTTGGAGAATAAGATTTAGCACTGTGTTTCAGGCTAAATGAACAAAACCTGCTCAAAGCCCAGGACTGCAACATCATTTAAAAAGCCTTGAGCTGAGGCATTCCAATTAACTGATTGTTTTAAGTAATCAGAAGTAGAATTTGGATACAGTGGGGGCCTCAGTCTTTTAAAAAAAATTACTTGGATATGTAACTTCACAGACTTTGGTCACAGGATGGAGCTGTCTGTCTCTGTTTGAAAATTTAAAGAAAATTTAATTAGAATTTAAATGCAGATGAAATTCTAATGGATTAAAAAAAAATGTTTGTTCATTATTTCAGTGGTGCAGATCTCAAAAGTTATCTGAAGTGCATGGTGCCACATGTTGAATCTGGGATCAAGACTTCCAACTCTAGAAATGTCATGTAAGTACTGAAATACACCAAGTTATATAATTATAGCTAGATTACTATATAGTAAATTTACTTCACTTCTAAACTACATCTAGAGCAACAAATATTGGAAAAATATCTACAATTTCCAAAATGCAAGAGAGGTGAACATTAGTAATTAAAAACTATTCATGGAGTTAAGAATTTTTAATTAGTGATTTGATATGTTTGCATCAAACAGTGAGGGAGAAGACACTTCTGTTAAATCCATTTTTATCAGAGGGACATTGTACCTGTTCTCTAAAGTTTTACAGGAAAAAATGCTTTTCACTTAAGTGAGGAATAGGGGTATTACCATTCTTATTGCAAAAATATTGAAACAGAGGTAGAGGTACAAAATGATTTTATCATAGTTAAAGATTATTTTCCTGGGAACAAAACTCAACGTAACATTATAATTCATCCCTGATTATTTTTCACAACGTGGGCTGTCTCCAGGATCTGAGATTATGACAAAGCCATAAATTTTTTAAAATACCTGGCACATAATGTTGGAATAGAATAATAAATTACAAAATTTGTTTTCTTCAGTCATACCAAACAAACCCCACGGTTTCTTGCCTAAAGCCTTTTCTTTTTCTTGTCACCTTAGGCTTTCTGCAGAGGAAGTCATTCAGTGGTCACAGTCTTTGGAAAAGCTCTTGGCCAGCCAAAGTAAGTCTGTTACTTCAGTATGAGTTTGTTCTTACTCTGAGGACAAAATTTTATCTAATCTCATCAAACAGGCAAAGCTGTAGCATTGTGTAAACACTGTCACACAATGGGCAACTGCACCTCCGTTTTTTAAAGCTCTAGAGTAACATGGACACTGCTACAGCTTGGCTTCCAAGTTGGGTTTGGGGTTTTTTTTTTCCATTTCCAGTATAGCAATTAACCCCCAAATAGCTGATTTTGATCAGTCTTCGAGCCTTGGATAATACATCCGTTTAATCTGGAATTTTCCCTCCACTTACACCCTAAGACAATCCATTTAGGAAGGACTAGAATCCATTGTTATAATTTGGTACCCAGGGTCTAGATCTAAAAACTCTGAACATAATTAGGAAGACTCCCATCAGCCTTAATTTTAGAATATCTGTAGTGTGCTGAAGAAGGGAAGAATAGTGTAAAATCTTTGGCAAGATTTTATATCAGATTTCAATATAACTCCTGCTATTTATTTTCTCCTCTCTGGTCACAAATATCATACAGTAAAGGATGATATATTTGTGTTGGCTTTAGGTGGCCAAGGTGTGTTTCGGGAGTTCCTGAAGTCAGAGTTCAGCGAGGAAAACATCGAGTTCTGGTTGGCTTGTGAGGATTACAAGAAAACCAAGTCTGATCACTTACATGGCAAAGCAGAGAGGATTTACGAGGAGTTTGTTCAGTCAGATGCCATTAAGCAGGTATGTACAGAGTCAGCCTGGGCCGTGGCAGAAGGGAGAAGTGTGGCTTCACTGCGATGCTCACACGCTCACTCGGTTGCATAAGAGGAAGACACAGACGCTTTCAGGACCCTTCTTGCATCACTGCTGTCTGCAGTGTGACATTATCAGATCTCACAAACAGTCACAGGATGCAGGCCAGTACTGTGAGAGGCCCCAGCAGAGCTCAGCAAGGGCCTCAGCAGCTCAGCACATGATGCTCTTCGCTGAGTCAGCCCAGTTTGAATTACTGATGGTGTTTGAAGATTCTTCATGTTTGCAAGTGGAAGCACCACAGAACATTTCTTGTCTTTTAAAACATGTGGACCTTCTGGAAAATATAAAGTTCTGTATGTGGATCATATTTAAACTGGAGACATTCAACACAAGATTTCTCTTAGCAACTGGAGGTTGTTCCTCAAAGTTGAGCTGTATTAATTCTGACTCCAGAACAAACCACATTTCTGTAGTGAACAGCAATTTTTGTGCCCAGCTGGGATGTAGGTATTTAATTTCCCTCACTTTGCAGTTCTGACACTGAATTATCACAGAGTTCTAAGGCTGCAAGTTCACATATTAACAAAGTGATAGGCATAGAAAGAGACTACATTTTAAAGTTAAGTTTTAAATGGCATTTATTTTTTTCTTTTCCAGATCAATATTGACTATCAGATGAGGGAAGCAACAGCCAAAAAGGCTCAAGACCCAACTCACTCAAGTTTTGATGAAGCCCAAAAAACAGTGTACATTCTTATGGAAAGGGATTCGTATCCCAGATTTTTAAAATCCAAATCCTACCTGAACCTTTTGAACCAGCTGCAAACGAACACTTCAAAATAGAGAGTTTGAGGCAGTGAAGAGCCAAGTAGACTGTGTGTCAAATATCTTGTGAAGAGATCCTCCACAGCGGTTGGATCTTGCCAAGGAAAATCCCTGCCTTGGGAGGAGGAGTATGAGGGAGATGCAAACAGCTCCACAGCCAAGAGAACGCACGACGAAAGCTGGTGAGGCTGTCAGAGGGGTGAGAGCAGCACAGGGAGAAAACCCCCTCCTCCCACACACCGTGGAGTCAAGGCAGGATATGGAAACTGCTGTTTGAACTGCACCATGAACACTGAACCGTGTCTTAGATCCCAAAGAACTGCTGGCTGTTAGGAAGGGCAAGATTCGCAAGCTGAGCATTGGAAAAAGATTGTCAAGTTCAGAAGAAAAACTGGGATGACTGACAATTTTGGGCATAACAAGAAAATGCCAAGACAAGACTGACATCTCTTTTAAAGGAGGTTTTAATAAGTGTGAGTGTGAGCTCCACAGTGCTGTTTTGCTATGTAAATATAACCTAAATTGACACGTCTTAAAATTGATATGGTTTAAATTATATAAGAATTATATAAGCTGTATTTTTATTACATTTGTATTCAACAGGCAGGTATGTAGCATCCTTGCTATTTAATTTATTGAAAAATAATAAGCGAATCTTCATTAAATATAGTTAAAAATAAAGTTTTATATCTTATTTACACCTTTTATGAAGTGATTTTTCCATTGTAATTGCTGAAATGTTGAAACACATAATTCCCTTCAGTCTCGCTGTGCTACTACTTCTCATCTCCATATTCAAATACTAATTTTGCCTCCACCTCTTCGCTCTGTTTTTTGCCCATTTTACACAACCATATTCTGAGTTACCTGAAGTAGGTGATACTGACTTGCCTAGACCCATCCTCATGACCCCTCAAAAAAGAAAATAGGTAAATAAAGAGGAACTGGTCTAAATTTACTGTGTATTTTCATGATGCCCCAGCTACCAGCACCCAAGTCAAATCTCAAATATAGAAAATATTGAGCCAATGACCCCACAGTTCAATTCCCTTGGACACTAAAGATGAGTTGAGCACATGGATCACCCATGTTTGCTTTTGTAGAGAGGCAGCAACCAGAGAGGCTCCTCAGCAGTCACATTGTTTGGGATACTGGCATTACTCCACTAATCCTGGCAGGATCCAGAATGTGACATACAACACCAACCTTAGCATCAAAGGTCATTTCATTTCTCTGCAAATGCTGCATTAAATTTACTCTAAAATGTGATCAGTAGCCTATACCACAGTGGGTAGTGATGAGAACTAAAGCAAAAGGAAAAAAGTTGTGATCATGCTTGAAATATGTAACTGTGAACAGCACTCCCGGAAC
Organism: Machaerirhynchus nigripectus; assembly: GCA_013397975.1. Taxonomy (NCBI): domain Eukaryota; kingdom Metazoa; phylum Chordata; class Aves; order Passeriformes; family Dicruridae; genus Machaerirhynchus; species Machaerirhynchus nigripectus. The sequence goes on from VZRQ01000333.1 coordinate 1,895,132, forward strand.
CCAAGTGTTTGAGACCTTGTGACATTGGAGCTTATAATGAAAATAAATCAAAGAATGCCTTGGATTGAATGGAGTTACCGTCATGAGACACTGATATCACATGGGTGGCAATACAAGATTTTATCTCAGCCTTGCAAATTTTCCATTTTTTTCCAAAATAATATGAGCTTTGTGAACCCCACTCTGTTCTGTACCAAAGGGAGAAGCTATAAATTCAGAGATGTCACCTCTTGGCAAGAGCAGACCTTGTTCTTACTGCCACCCTTTGGGGAGTTTAGGACCTCCAGGGGAGAATAAAAAATCTGTGTTAGAAGCAAAACAGCCGGAAGGAAAATAAGAAAGTGCCAGCTTCCACCATCACCTACTGTAGCAGCTGGAAGCCACTGCAAGTTACCTCTTCCTTTCAAGGCCAATAAATGCAGAAGAAAAGACCCTGGTCTTGCAGTACTATTGTTAAATATGTGTTCCTGAGAGGGTCTGACTGTAAAGCCTGACTGCTCCTGGAACAATGCAAAGCAATCTCCAGCTGGCGTTCTTGCATGAGTTAATTTTCCAGGATCATTAGGAATAAATCGAATTGCCGTGAGGGAGGAATAACAACTGTGCCTCCCACACAAGGTGCATAACCATGCTTGCTCTGACAGAGTTTACATGGACCAAATGTCTGTGTTTGCATAACTTCAAGCTCACAGAAAATAAAAGAACTTCGAAGTACCAGCTGCCCTCTAAACAGACACTGCATTCAAGTAACATTATTCTTTTGACTGTAAATGCCTTAAAATATTATGGCCCTAATATTCATTTCCTCCCCTTTGCAATTTCACAATTTTGCCATGATTTAGCCAAACACCCATGTGAAATTTCTGACTAAAATCATATTTCGTAGCATGGATAGTCAGGATTTTAATTTATTTTTGAACGGCTTGTCACTAGCAGAGAAGACTGTCAGAGCAATTTCACCAACTGGTATTACACAGTTAGTACAGACCAGGGTACCTGAGGAGGGAAGAAGGGACTTTTGACTTTCTTCCACCAGCATCTATCCCTATTTCATAATTTGGTAGAGTGAGAGAGCAGAAAGGTATTTTTCTTCCTCAAAAAGGAACTATTCCACTCTATACAACCCAACTACCCTGGCTATTTTTAAGTCTCTCACCTTATTTGCAGTACAAACCTGATACCACCTGCAGAGGCCAATTGCCCAGATTGTTAATTCCAGCCCACTCGAGCATCCCTGACAACATGGCCACATTTCAGCAAGCAAATAGCAGCACAGCAGAAATTCAGGCCTGGCTCTGGAATGCTGGAAGCCCAGTATTACATGTGTGTTGCTATAGCAGGGCTGTCCAAAAGAGGTTGTTTAACACAGTCTGAGGGTTCTGGATGGCTCAGAACACACAGATCAAAGGACTCAGAGCTTTCTGTCACCCTTGGTTCATGTACAAGGTGGGTGCACTCATCTCCCTCCACTTGTGCACAGCAACAGCCCCAGTATCACACACTGGTTTCACAGCTGTGGGTTGGGCCTTTTTTTAAAGCTAGATTTCTCTCTCCCTCTTTGGAGAAGATATACCATGAGAGAATGTAAATTTGCTGTTCCATTCACTTTTGCTGTTCACACATTTGCTGTTCACATTCAAAAGAAACAGTTGAATCATGTTGGCCGTCAGCTACAGAACAGTGCAGGAACACAGGACGCAGTACATGGAAAAACTTTAAGCTTTGGCAGCAGTGACTCAGACTTTTCTTTCAGTGTTCTACCTTACCCCTGAAAAAACGTTTTCATTGTTTGTTAATGTTCCAGTGGAAAAATCAGTCACTGCACCATCTTCAGGTACACTTTTGAAACTAATTAACTTCTCTCTGTTGCAGTTTTCTTTATGGAAGGACTCAAGAGTGCAGCAGACCCTGAATGTGTATTTAGAAGACTAGCTCTGACCTCTCTGATTTGGAAAAATAATTACCCACACCAGATATTTTTAATAGTGTCCTAAATAAAAATATGGTATAACACAGTATCAATCTCTCCCATATATTGAACAGGCCACCACTGTGGAAACATTCTAGTATTATGGACAGTGAAACAGGAAGGAAATTAAAGCTGAGATAGTGATGAATAGTACAAATTCATCACCTTAGACTCCTCAGTGCCACCCATCCCTGCCCACACTCTGAAATAACAGGCTTTTCAGATGTCACCTTCTTGATGGTTGCGAAATGAGTTTGAAAAGAAAAAATAGGTCGTAGAATGTGGAAAAATTAGATGTTTTCATCTTCCATTCAGAGGCATGAGCTGGTTGTATCAGAGTGTATAATGTCTACAGATGAATATTTTTGAAATTAAATCTTTAGTCTTCAGGCAGAGGCAGAAATTGAAAAACAAGTTCTTGCTTAATATTCATTGGATGTTTTAAACCTGTCTCGGGTACACAGAAACAAAGTCAGAGGGGACTTAAGGTTATCCCCTGGTTTTGTTTGGGTGTATAAAACCTCAAAGACTTTAGTCACTAAAAGGGGATTCACATCAATCAAGAACCAATGTGCCTATTTTGGAAATAAACTCACTCCTCCTCATTTCTCAAAACATCCCCAGAAAGTACCCTCTTGAAAGACCCCAAAGATGATCAACATTTACATTCTACTGAGCACTTCCCTTCAACTTCTTCAAGCACCACACAGCCTTAAAGCACTCACCCAGACTAGTTCGGTGACCTGCTGTCACATGGTCCCTTTCACTAATAAAATAAAAATAGCTTGAGTAGAGCATGAAATGCAGAAATGTAAACCTTTCAGGACCACTCTAGTCTTGTGTTCAGAGAAAGAAACACAGCAGATTAGCAATGCTTCTCTTCAAAGTCTGCGACACAGCCAAAGTTCTGAAGTGGCAGCACAGCTGCCTACAAACTCGACATCACTGGAGTCACAAGGGGTTTGGGGTTTTTTTTCAAGTCACTCTGGTCAGAAGGTTTCTGCTATTAGAGGGCTAACTTTAAAAATAAGACAAGATAAACACGCTCTGCATAACACTAATAACTCAGTAACCCATGATTTCCGTACTACTTATGGAAAAAGTCTGTAATGTATTTACTGTGGCAAATGGTTTGTCAACCATGAAGGACAAGAAGGCAACTTTAGATACAGGGAAGAGACTCAATAGTGAACAGAATTTGACCAGCCATGAGTTTGGCAAGATGCTTGTTGTTTATGCCAGTCTGAGGAAAGTGTGGACATGCTCTGGATATTCAAACAAAGCCCAGAGTCCAGCCAGGAACTCTCCAGGTGCTGGAAGAAACATCTGGAGGAAAGCGGGGCACCGGACTAATGCAGTCAAACGTTCTGACTTGGACCGCACTATAATCAATAATTTCACACTGAGCTACGACAAGATGAAGAACTGGCACCTTCCAGAGGGGTACACACCTGCAGCAGGTGTGAGAAGCCCTGCTCACTGCTGAGCTTTGGTGGAAGTGTGAACGCAGAGTCTCACGGAGAGTTCAGGTCACACGGTGCTTTGTACCACAGCACACCTCTGGGAAGCCTGACTGAACGGGTGGGGTGAAAGTTCCTGTAAAAACTAGTCCAAGTTTCCCATGGTGTGATTTCCTCTCCTACTGAGATGGCTGCAGTACATCAGGCTCACACAGTGACATCACAGTTTTAGGAATAAAAAAGGAACAGAAAGGTCACAGAGTCCAACTGAGGTCAGGTTTCCAGAAGTGCTATCTACACTTCAGTCTGTTCTCACTCAGCAGGACAGTGGTTAATAGAGTTTGCAGAAATGGGTCACAATGTAAGATTTGTCCAGCCTTGTTGATAAAAGCCAAAGCCATGAATATAGAAATTATTCAAATTCTTCGGGCAGTGACTATTAGCAGGCAATGCCTACTTCCACCCAGAAACAAAAACCACTTAATTTCTCTATATCTGCAGGCAATTTACTGGTTGTTTTGAGGAGGGAACCTGTGAACACTGTTCCCTCCAGCCCTGTGAGCAGAACTTTGTTGCACACAGAAACGAATTCTTTTTGAGGTTTTTTTCAAATATATAGCAAGAGAGTTCCCAACAGAATTTGTCAAAACCACTGAGTAAGATGTAATTAGAGAAACAGTACCCTTCTCTGGAAACATCTATGGCCAAACTAAGGGAGAAGCAAGAACATTGATCTGTTATTTTTGTCCTAAAGCCACTGAAGCAGCAATGAGGATGAGTAGCAGCCCGATCAGAGGATCCACTACGTGCTCTCCTCAAGGTTAATGAAGGCCTCTTCATATTTTAGCGCTTTCTTTGTGGTTGGACCTGGACCTCCAGGCACATCCTCAGTGCTCCTATCTAACGTGCCGTTGTAGGACACTGCGTCAGGAACGTGAGCCCCAGGCAAGCCCCAGGAAGCAGTGTTCCTACATTCCCAAACGCCAGGGCGTGGCAGCACTGCAGAGGGAAGGGTGGCAATGTGCAGGCAGGGGAGCAAGTGGGTAGATGGCAAGAATGGGTACAAGACAGAATGAGACACTCAGTACTTCCACATTCACTAGTGTGGAACAGATGTAGGTGGGCAGGATGTTTATTGAGCATAACAGCATTGAAACAGAAACATGATTAGGAAATAACTAATGTAAGGGTGGGAGGGAAAAAAGCTGAAGAGAACACATAACAAGAAAGGTGATGCTAGGTGAGTGAGTGCAGGAAAACAGAAAACGAAATGGAAGACTGAGCAAGAACTTATCTGGGAGAATTTTCCTCAGTGATAAGAAAAAATGGTTGCAATCGAGATGGCTGACATACATCATCTAAACTAGCTGGCAGCTGAGGGTTAATCCCTAGAAAAGAACAGGTCTGACAACTGATAAATTCAGTAGGTCTGATACAATATAGCCATTTTCTCAGTTTTGATATTTCCCTTAGTTTCTTTCTGGAAAGCACATCCAGCTCAAACACCTGAATAAACCAGGCAATAATTGCTTCCTATGTAGCACATCCCTTCATGATCCCAGAGCTGTTCTGTGCCCTACACCTGGCAACACAAAGAATCCAAAGGGAAAAGGCGCTGTCAGAAGTTACCTGCAGGTCTCAGTGTCTCACCAGGAGCCTTTCAGGCTAGAAGGGACCATTTATTAAAGTGGCACTGCAGTGTCCCCACCCAGAGGCTGCACCCACAGCCGCCCTCACGAGGCCAGTCTGAGCTGATGGACACGGTGGATCAAACCTTCTCCTTCAGTGTGACACCAGATGACATCTAGTGGAATTTGTATGCAATGAGAGGAAGGGCGGGATTCAGGTTGAATCACGTAATTCCCCAGTGAGGCAGCACACCGGGTTAAACTGCCAAACCACCCACTCTTAGGGACTTTAAATACCCTGGAAAGGGAAGTAGATGGGTAACTTTCTGGGTTTTAAGCTGTAAGTGATGGCAGGGGAAAGAGCTGACGCAGAGAAGCAAATTGTAAAGTCGCATTTGCAACCCATTAAGTTTCAAATTTTTCTTCAGAGCATGGTCAAGGATACAACAAAACATGAAATTAGCAACTAATCCTGCACCTAAATATCCTCCCTCTGTGTACAAGGCAAGAGAGGTTTGCAGACATGTTTTCTTCAGTTTAATATTAAAAACAAACTTAGGGAGAAAACCCCAGGATGAGTTCATTTCGATTTTAAGCAATATTATAGCATTTTTTAATGCCTGTAATAAGGAAAAGAAAATATTTGAACACAAAGTCATTGGTTACTGATCCTCAGTCACTGCACCATTTAAATTTACAAAGATATGATCTTCTCTATGGTCTCCTGAACATCATCTGATAGCAAAAAAACCCTAAATATTTCATTATCATTCATTTTAATAATGAGATTTTAGATGAGTTTTCCTTTAATGCCAATAAAACTTATTGTAAAAAATAAGATATATTTATGCTTTTGTGAAAGAACATGCATAAGCACATATAAGGTTTTTCCAAATATATGTAGATCAAATAGTTAAGTACTGGTACAAATGACTAGAGACTATCAGCATAATCAGGATTTTCATTCTGTAACTTTTCCAGAGTCACAGTTATTAATATGGTGTTTTTTTCTTATCTTAAATTTAACGAATTCTACAAATAAGACTATTTATAGACATTTTTTAGCTTGTCAGGTTCTGGCCCTCAGATATTTAGCATATAGGTGCCTGTATATGAAGCATTAAAAGTAGGAGGAGGCACGTAATAAACTTGAAATATCTCACTATTATGATTATTTGAATAATCAACTCAAGTTATACTGCACAGATATTTACTCCTGCCCATTCCCATTATAGAAATGGAATAAATACTCCAAAATCCTGTGTGAAGTTACAATGAATACAGAATGAGATTTAATGAAATAGCAATCAATAGAAAATAGATCACAGTGATATTTGCCCTTCCCTAAGCACAGGCCAGGTCTCACATGTGATGCTGCCCTGCTCTGACACCAGGTTCTGCTGTAGGTGAGCACACCACACACATTTCCTCCCTAGCAGGACCAGTGCTGTGGGAAGAGGGATGTACATCTCATCCACAAACCCTGTGTACCAGTAGGGTGAGCTGCAATAAAACAAATGGCTGTACTGTATTGTTGTAGGCTCAAACATCAATCTAAGTTCCAATCCTCCACAGTTCATGCTCTGCCTGGGAGGTTCTGTGAGAGGAAAAGAAGATGAGTCAGAGCAGAGAGATGAGAGTGAAAGAAATATCACAGCACACATCTGGGCTGTCAGAGGGAGCAGGGACATGACCATCCTTCCCCTCCCTACAGGGTCAGTCCGTGCCTTGTAGGCAAAGGCAAATTCTCAGAGATCCAAATCACAACCACCCCAGGAAGGACAGAAAGCCCTCCAGAAACATCCCCTCCTGCGACTAATCAGCAGCAAGCAGCTGAGATAGTGCTTATTCTCAAAGCCCCAGTATCAGCACAGATGAAACTCCCACTGACACAAACAGCAACTTCAGTGCTACTGCACTGCACGGTCCTTTCAAACACTTGGCCAGAGAAGAACAAGAAAACATAGGTAAGTTGAGTGTCAATTGAAAATGAAGCCATAACCTGGGCAACAGCTATGAGAAAAATGACAGAGGACCTGACACAAGTGTAAGGAGTTGAGGTCTAACATCCCTCAGTGCTGTGCAATAGCAGGTTGACCAGGCAGGAGCACATAAAAGCCTGACACTGATGGGTCAGAGGAGAAGATAAAGGTTCTCCCAGAGCAGTTCCAAGTGCTTCATAATGCTGCCTGTAAGAAGAAAATTGGTTGCAGTGCAAGGGCTCTTGAGCCTTCTGTCTCATTTCAACATGGACTTCAGATTTCATAGAAAGAACTTTGATAAAGTTCTTTCTGTGATAAAGGGATGGAAAACATTAGTCGCAGGACTTGGACAATACATGCAAGATTTCGATTAAGTCAAGTACAGCTTCACGTCATTACAGCTGATCAGTAGAAATGTCAAGATAATTTCAGTGCAAACAGGCTCTATCAGTGGTGCATCAGAGCCCAAAGGAGCTTTTTCTGATGGAAACCACAGCTGGGGTTTGCCTGTGATATGTATAAAAGAGGAGCCAGGCACTAGTGTGAGCAGCACAGGCACGGACAGTGGGTAGTAAGACCATCTACACTACGAGAAAATAACTAAACAGAGCAGCAGGTCAAGAAATTTGGAAAGCTACCCCTGCAGATGCAACTACTAAATGAAGCTTCTTAACCAAGCGAAACAACCCAAGAGGAGTTTCTGTAAGTATGAGAGTTTGCTCTTCGAAATATTTTCAGGAAAGTATGGCACAGGCAGGGAAACACCTGTTTTATCTCTTGGCATGTAAAGTTCTCAGGATTGCAAAGGCATTCCTGTTAGAAATGTTTCTGATGTATACCCAGCTTTATTAAAATATATGTAAGGATATTTTGTGTAATAGTGCAAAATAAGCTGCATAACATTACAAGGGCAATCAGAAGTTTTATATAGCAGTTTATCTCTGCTGAAAGTTATGCTGGGCAATAAAAGCTGTGGCATTTGATAGTTTACAGATTCACTGGCACAGAATAAGGGTGCTGAAAAATCAAAATGTTTGTTGTAATTTGAAAGGTAAATAGATCTTGTTCTTTGATGCACCAAATCAGTTTTCTCGATATTTCTCCAATATAAAATATAAGAATAGTTAAGCAGTCATTTCCAGATCAGTACTTATCAGTAGCTTATCTCTTTTACAGACATGAATAGCTCCAGCACTTAGATTGTTTTATTATGTCAGGCAATTCCTTCTGCAAAGGAGTTTTAGCCATGTGACCTTGTGTTTGATTACCAGTCCTGCAGGAAGCACACAGGTCCTACACATTAAAGAACTTGTGGCCTTGTTGCAATAAAGTGTTACAACAAGCAAAGACAAAGGATACTACACTTTATAAATATTGGGTGAAAAGTGTTCCATGATTCAGGTCGAGTTATCTGAACACTACAAAGCTGTATGGAGTAGTTACAATGTAATTTACCATTTATAATAGATGACAGGACACTAACAGGAAACTGTGACAGATGACAGGCTGCTCTTGTAGGGGTTAGACAACCCAAAACTAACACACTGCTCCAGGGTGTGGTGCAGCTTTGGTACCACTCCTGTCTTATTTCAGAGTTAAGACCACTGTCAGCAGACACCCACAGCATCAGGCTAATGAAACATAGACTACGCTTCAGTGGAGAGAAGATGTTCCAAATTAGCACTGGAAAAGATAAAAGCAGCATGCTCTGTTCCTTGGTCCATTAGGAAATGAGTCTGACACAAAAAGAAGAGGGAATCACAAAGCCCTGGATGTGTGTGCTTGGAAAATGGGTGTACTCAACGAGCTGAAAGCCTTTAACTCAAATTGAAATGGCTCCTCAGGATAATAACATTTCCTTACATAAAAGTCACTTCATGCAGCCATCACCTGAAGAAAAAACTAATAATTGACACTTTGAATTCAGATGGAAGTAGCTGAACTAGACTACTTAATATTGCTTCATCTGATATTGCTTGAACATCTCTGTATAGTAATAAACCTACATGAATTTCTCCAGGTTTCAAAAAAGCCACAAGGGCTGCATTTCATTTGCGTTTCAGTGAATAGAAGATGAATGATTGCAATATGAAAACACCCAAAATAGAGGACACTGGTCAAAGCAGCCTAAAATAAGGTGATAAATACTAACCATATGCCCGAATTTAAATGCATAACTTCATCTTAAATATGGAATACTGTGTAGTTTTAAAAGATTGCTTTTAGGCAGAGGGTGAGATGAGTAAATACTGGTGGAATGATTCAAAAGTCAGAGACCTAGCAGAGAACATAATTCAGAGAATTCTGAAGCAGGCAGCAGACAATGGCCCCTGGCAATCCTGTAGGGCTGCAGGGAATGTGAGCAGGAGTTGCAGTGTAGCAGTTGGGCAAAGTTATGAAGTTTCAATACCCTGCAGGAAATGTACTGGGTAAGACTCTCATATAACGTAAAACTGAATATTGATGTCAGGGAAACAAGGAAAATAACACTAAAGGCAAATGAAAACATTCCACAGCTTCAGAAAGCTGGGAGACAGAAACTTGTCCTGTCTTTTACTGCGTGTTTCAGTTTGAAGCAAAATATTGGCTGTAGGAGGAATATGTGCCAGTCAACCCTAAGTCTGAAAGAAACTCCAAGTTTAAGTAAATAAGACTGCTTTGATTTCAGGCAGGTCTATACAAACTTACAGTCCTATGTAAACTCAGCATCTGGCATTGCTTGAAAGCCGAAGGAGAAGCACTAAACATACTCCAAACATGTCACAAGAGATTTTTAAGATTTTGTCTTTTTTAGGCAAGCATTTTTAACTGCCTCATTCCTAATAAACTACACCCTCTCTTATGGATACCATATCTATATAAAAGCAAGTTTTATATGACTTTTACTGACTTTGAGACACATGCTGGACAAATACCAGTGTTAATCTTAGACACTTCACAACTTACTCAGCATTGTCTATTTTACATTGAGCTCTGATCTCTGATCCAGGTCACTCCGAGCTTTCAGGGAAAAAAAGACCTCTAGTTTCATTCTGATTTGGCTCAAGCTCAACCTTCAATCTCCTTTCAAAACTGGAGAAGCAAAGAGGCAAAATTATTAACATTTCTATTCTTCCCTGAGAGATATCCACTGGACTGCCTGGTAATTTTTTTTTTTTTTTTTAAGTTCTTGTATGTTACAAAAATATATTTTGGTCAAATTCTTCAGAAATGAAGATAAAGATCTCACAGATAAAGATCAGATGCACAAAATAAGAATACTGTTAGAATTGATTGCACTGCTATATGTAGAGTGAATTATAAGCTTTTATTTAAGAAAGCCAGAACTCAGCACAGCAGATTCAAAACTCACATATTTTCCGTGTTTAGGAGAATGAGTCCAAATACTTGTTGGCTTTGCAAGATATTCAGAGCAGAAGAAAATGGGATCAGTTCTAAGTAAGTAAAGATAAGAATCTTATATTCTGCAGCACATGCAGCTGAGCAGAAGAAAGCCCCTCAAAATTCACAGTGGAGTTTTCTTTGTAAGCTTAAGATCGTGCAAAAGAGAGCAACACCTTCCCAAGTGCCCCAGCCAAGCCCTTTCCTGCAGCCAGTTCCTTAGCAGCACGTGGAGTGTACGCTGGCATATCCCACTGGGAGCTCCTTTCATCTGACCCAGGCATAGGCCCAAACTCAGCCCTAGATTAAGCCCAGATCTGGGCCTGTGAGGAATTTGTAAGGCGGATATTTTGGGTCCATCTTTTAAAAGAACTCAGGCCTTTGGCAAAGGTTGAATATCCATGTGGTGCATGTGAGACATGGCCGGGTGGCTCCTGCAAGTCCTCAGCTGCCCCCAGGCTCCGTGGGGGCCAGGCACTGCCAGGAATTTGGGGACATGTCCCATTGGGGTGCGGGAGTGCTTCCATCCAAAGTGCCTTCAGCTGGTATCAGATCAGACACAGAACTGATTTACTGAGACATGCCCTGCCCAGCAGTACTGAGGAGCACCTGATCACCCCTGAAATTGCCATTTGGGTGAAGTCGGGTGGCAGAAATCCAGACAGTGTTTCCAACTGCTGCAGCATGGTGGTGAGGGGAGCCACTCACGGTAGAGGGTGTACAGTAAGTGAACAATAGCTCCACAGAACACTACAATTTAATTTTTTGAGTCCCCGGGCATACAGCCTCAGTTATTTTTTTTTTCAGTGTAATATATGTACTTCAGCAAACCCAATCATGCTGCAAATCAGTGCAGCAAGACATTTACTATCAGCACGACAGCTACCAAAAGGGCATTAATACAGATCATCATAGCTTATTCCCTTACTGCCCTTCATACTCTCCTGATTGTTAAAGGAAAGGAAAAAGGTAAAAAGGTTTTCCTCTGTGTCAGCTTCCCCATCAGGCAGGGTTCTTTCTGCTTCACAGAATAATGCTAAAGACAAATAATCAGAAATGGAAATAAGATGGCTCTCCTGATGATGTTCAGTGAGACGAGATTGTCACTCGTTCTATACAGGTGCTACTGCTGACAGAGGTGAAAAATTATCTGCATCAGGAACAGCAAGTATGACTCAGAAGTAGCTTGTAAGGAGAAAAAAAAATCATTCAAAGAACTAGAGATTCTCACTCCCCATAACCACATGCTTTATGAGTTTTTACAGAGAGAAGGCTGATAGCTCACAAGAAGGCGAAAAAACACCTTTTACTGGCAAGAGTTACTAGAGACTTATTGATCCCACAGTTCGATAGTGGTAACATTTCTCTTACTCTGTATTTCTTTGACCAGGCCAGTCTGATCAGGAAAGCCTGAGAAAATAATCAGCTAGTTACATCATGTACTTTTTCACAGAAAGAGGGAATTATATCAAGTTATAAATAAATGGGTCATTAGCAATTAAAAACTACAGAGCTGCTAATGGCTGTTCTGCAGCAGAAATCTATAAAGCATCATGCAGCACTCGTACCAAAGCCAATTTTGATTTTAATTTAAATTTTAAAAAAGCACTGTGATACTAAGTAGCTGTTGACAAAATTATAGCTCCCATGAAAAGCAAATACTCAATGAGAAGGGCTCTTACTCCAAATTTGGCTGACGCATAATGGAAAGCACCCACTGGAATACATCCCCTGTCCTTTCTTTTACTAACATAAGCATAAGCATTTTTTCCAAGTTACCAGCACTGGTGTCCTAAAACTGCAATCCCTGAAAATCAGTTGTTGGAAATGGAGCTACTGCCGTCAAATATTTGTTTTTCCTTAAATTGTTTAGTCTCTCACCTCACTACTTCCATGCTCTTTCCCAGAAACGGGCAGGAGACTCCTACAAGCTTATGAACTTATTGCTTAAGAATAGCGAACATGAAAGTAAAATCTGACTTTAGCCACCTTCAAGGGCTGTGTAGATTAGTAATAATGTGTCACACTGCATTGTAAACAGCTGGTGAGAGATGAAAGTCTCTTCCAGCTAAGATTGCATTAACCTTTCATCATTTACCTTATGCTTGGAGCTTATATTCAACTCTCAGATAAGTCAACTTAGAGGTTAAAGGCCTTTAAATATTACACTAAGATCTTGTGCCCCTGAAGACTTTGCTACTAAATACAAGCATCAATATTTCCTAAATTCTATGATGATGCCTGTCCCCAAAGAAGTTACTGTCTAGAAAGGCAGTACTTTTCTTGTGTTTCTCCTAAGCACAATTTAAATACATAAATGAGTGCCATTTCTAGAGGAATTACATGGAGAACCTTGAAATGGAACTGCATTTGTTACAGCAAGAAAAATACTTGTCTCAGCATAGCAAGCACAAGATCTGGGAGACACAGAAAAGCCTTTTAAAATGTAAGTTCCATACAGCTCATATTTAAATTAGGGGACAGATTTTCAACAATGTAATTAATTTTTCTTATACTTTGAGCCACAGCTAATCCTGCAATAATGCCCTCCTGTTTTCCTAAAGGCTGTCTTTGGAGGAAGTGCTACAGTGGTCTCAGTCTTTCGAAAACCTGGTAACAAGCAAATGTAAGTAATTGTGTGTTTGCATCCCAGATGGATCACTGGAAAAGGTTCCCACAAAGCAAAATCAGTAACTCATGCTGTGTAATATCTGCTGCCTTATACACAACTAATGAGAAACAGCTTTGTGTGACATGCCTAGCACGCCTCGCACTGAAAATAAACAGGGCATGCTGCAAATGCTTTCCCAAACTTGCTGTTTCTCCAATCACATGTAATTCCTTTAAAGACGTGACGAGGGCATGGTTTATCTGCCACATCCCCACTTAGAGCACTGAATAGCAACTTATATCAGCAGAAAAGTGACCAAGTTCTCTTGGGAAGTCCTGTGTACAGCAAAGACACCACAAAACGGCATATGTATGCAGGGTAATGCCATGGAATATAACTCCAATATTCAGGGATGGGAAGAACTGTAGCTGCAGCAGCAATTCTGAACTTTCCCACTCCAGCCTCCCTCTGCTGCATACGGGGCTCAGAGCTCTCCCACATTTCTCGTATGGGCCGCAGTCCAGAACATCACTGCTGGATTACGTTTTTTAAAATAGTGATGAAATAGTTACACCACAGCACAAACCTCTCAGAATTACTCCTGAGGACTGGCATCATTTGCAAACTGCAGAAAAATTACAAAGAGCAAGAAGATTAACAGACAGCACTTGTAACTCTAAAGATTTTGCCATTAAAATCTTAAACAGGAAACAACCAAGTATGTTACAGCACAGGGAGAAACTCCACAGAAAACACAAGAGAAAACTGTTCAAAGAGACCAAATGACAGCAGAAGCAGCAGGCACACGTGGTCACCACCCCTGCCAGATGACAGGCAGTGCTCAACATCTTCCAAAAAGTGAAAAGCCAGAATGCTGCACCAGCAAGAAAGTTTGCTTTAAATAAAACACTTGTAGCTTCCAGCAGTACTCAGAATGGTGCCCTTCTTAAACTGCCTCCTTCACTGCACTTAAAAACACTACTCGGTGAATTTTAATTCATTTAAAAGCCTCATGACATCCAAAAATGGAAAGGTATACTCACATAAAAAGCCAGAGGCTCTAAACCCAGTGGATTTGCAGCTCTTTAGGATAGGTGGGCAAAGTGTTTTCCTACCTTAGACTTACTCTGGGATTAGATTTACCAGGGAGTGCTGCATGTGCAGGCGAACGCAAGGTTGAAGTGTAGGGACAAGACACTGCAAACTCCATTTCAACATAACCTAATAATATTTATGGGCTACAATCAAGAATTACACTGCTTTATAAATGTCCCTACTGCCTGCAAAGGACTCTAAAGGCAATGCATATAGACAGGTAATACAAATTTGGCTTCTGAAATATTTACAGATGGGCCTATGATCTACAAGACCTACTTGAAGACAGAACACAGTGATGAAAACATAGAATTCTGGCTTGCCTGCGAAGCTTATAAGAAGATAACATCCCAGAGGAAAAGGATTTCCATGGCCAGGAAGCTTTTTACAAGTTACATCCAACCCCAGGCTCCCAACGAGGTGACTACAATATCACGAGCTCTTTATTTTATAGAAATGCCTAGAGTGTCATGCAGGACACCAACAACAAATGCCTAGCACATCTTGTATCAAAAGGAGTGAAAACTTGCTATTCACCCTCCCCTCAAACTCTTTTCCACCCAGAATTTTAATACTTGAGTCCACATCTCATCTGTGGGCAGATCTTTCAACCATATCCACCAAGAACACAAGCAAAATGCACAACTCAATTAAGGACCAAGTTCTTAGACCTGTTCTATTCTTTTTAACATCAGATCCAGGGGCCATTGATATCACTTCACTATATTTTGGATTATGCCATTTCACTAGATGCTGGATTATGCCACTGCTACATATCTACATATATGTATATATATATCTCAACCTGGTCTTTGCAAGAGTAAATATAAATGAGCAAAGTAAAAACTCTACCCAGTGCTGTCCCCTTTGTAAAATGGGTGAAAATAAAGATTCCAAGACAGATTAGCTTTTTTTATTTTGGTTAAGGAAAACAGCAGATTTGTATGTAAAATATCTGATTTTTTTCCCCATGACAAGTTGCTATAGAAAAAAAGTCATTCCTGCTCAGCCACACATGCTCTATGACCTTTAAACATTCCTGTTTATTGCTCTCCTTGCAAAACTAAGCCAACTCTGGCTTTTACTGCCACTGCCTCTGGCAGGCGGACATAACTAAAGAATCATGCTCCATTATTTTCTGGTTTATGTGTAACAATAAAATTGTAATATTACAGAGTCTCAAAATGCAGCCTCCCTGCTGGCACTGGAAGAGAAGCCAAACCCAAATCAGCTGGATTCCCAAATGTTGGCTGAGAGCAGTTGCTGCTTTAAATGACTAAACCACTCCCTCTAATCCAAAACTTGAGCAAATTTTAAAGTTCCCTCTGTTGGTTTTAATTGCCAGTTGGCACGATGATGCATTCTTGTCCCTTTTTCTCAGCTTTTATTTTTAGTATGTGCAGCTATAGGAAACTTAGCAAGGCATTTGCACTCCCAAAAGAGAAATGTCAGATTTGCCAACCACAAATTCGTTAATCAAATGTAAGGGCTTAAATCAGGACAGTTATAAATAAGCTGTGCGATTTTTTTCTAAAATAGTGTGTATTTGAATCTTGCTATTGTCTGTCTGGTTTCTAGAGCTTCAGGACACACCAATTTCACATTTCCTTGATGTTCGCTGTTAGTACAAGAATTAGGTATCAGTCTAAAAAACTAGATGCTTATGAGGATATGAAACACAGTTTATAGTCAAATTACAGCAGCGTTTAAAAAAGGGGCCACTCAAATGACTCCTCTGGAAGAGGAAGATCTCAACCCACGAAAGACATCAGCACTAACCAAATCTTTAGAGGTCTCCTCTCAACACTGACAGACAAAATCAAGCTGAAAACAAACAATGGAACTCCTCATGAGCTGATGGATTATAAAAGGGTTCCTTTTATCCAGTGTTTTTGCTGATCACGAGACCTTTCTGGTGTTGCACACCTGCAGAGCTTCAATTTATCAATTTATCAACCTTGAATTGCAGCAGGAAAACTCTAGGAACTAAAACTTTTCCTGAACAAGGTTGATATATAGTCTCAATTTTATCTCAGGTCATAACAATTTTAGTCATGTTTTTCCACTGGTAATGTGCACCTCCAGGCACTTGGACTCATCAGAATTCAGGCTTCCTCTTCTGGAATCTAAACCTAGCTCTAGAAACAATTCTTAGCAAAGGAAAGCAGGATTGGATATCAGCAACTTCCAGCTGCTCCTTCCACTGCAGCCACTCCCCATCCAAACCATGTCCACAGGACAACTTCTCCCTAAATTGTCCCTGCTCTCCTATTCTTCCCAGAAATAGTGAGCAAACCAAACTCAACCTGCTAAACTCCCCTTTTGGAGCCTCGGGCCCATATTCTGCATACAGGCCCAGCAACAGAGGTTTTACCACTGCTCTTGACCTCCACTAATCACAATAGCCAGGATTAAACTGGCTTTTCCATTTGTGTTTCAGATAAACATTGACAGCCCTGCAAGGAAAGCAATTCTAAGGAATATTCAAGAGCCAACACAGTCCTGCTTTGATGAAGCACAGAGAATAATCTACAGGCACATGGAAAGAGATTCCTACCCACGATTTCTTGAATCGGAGTTCTACCAAAAGCTCAAAGACAGTCTTCAAACTAATGGCAACAATTCAATGGCAAATTAAAGAGAATGGCTGAAAATGTAAAAAGGTTTCTTCTGGCACACAAGTGTTTAAGATTTAAAGAAGACAGAAGAAAGCAGGCAATAGAGGAATATTATTATTAACCTGTTCAACTGTTCTGTTGATGTTAGAATTCACAAGGCACTATCTTCCCCCTTCCCAAGGAAGACTTCTTGTTTTGTTTTCCTCTCCCCTCAAAAAAAACCCTTAAAAAAAAACAACAACAACAACAAAAAAAAACCACAAACCATTTTGCTGCTGGGAATTAGATGTTTATTTGACTATACATTACAGGAGAAAAAAATATCTGCATTGCTACATTCGCTGTCGGCTTTAGTCTCATAGTCTCTCAAAGTAAAAAGATAATTTGAAATGCAACTGTTTGCTTAAACTATGAAGTATATTATTCATGTGGTGTAGAGTTAAGGTTATGCTGAATTATGATGTAAAACATATGCTATGGAGGCACTTCATCTACAGTGTACTAAAATATTACCAGTCTTTGGGTTTTTCTTTAGTGATAAAATTCATTGGTATTTTGGCTTGTTTTTCTGGGCATGGGCACACAAACTCATTACCTTCCCTCCAGACTCCCTGAGTATTGGATACAAGCAGGCCTAACCCTTGAACATCCTCCTGCAGCACAGAGTGGGCTCTCTCATGCATAAACTGTCAAAGACAACTCACTGATTTGTTAATCAATTATTACAGTACCCTGGTTTACGTCAATAACTGATCTGAGCTTCTCAAATCTCATTAAAACTGGAACCTCTTGATTCTTTTAACAGATTTTAGTGTAGATAACAAAAGCCATAGGAAGTCAGAGACTTTTCTAGCACTGTCTCAAGCTGCTTTATTCCAAGGAATAAAAAAACAAGTAATACAAACCCCCATAAGCACCCCACTAATCCTCTGGGATGATCTCACAGGAGAAATGGAGTGTTCATTCAGCTGAATCCATTTATGTGACTGAGGTTACTTCAATCATATTACCATGTTTATTAACAGTTCACTTTAAGCTCTAACTTGGCTGCCTAGTTTAAAGAGGCTATTTTTGTGACAGTGTGATAACCCACTGTCTCACCCCCACTAGGACAGCCCAGTCCGTGGGAGGACAGAGCTTCACTGTGCCCCTTGTTTAACCACGGTGCTGTTCTCACTGAGATCCTCCCTCATTTTGCAAGGTGAATACCTGTGCTTTTTCCTCACAAGGCAAGCATGGAAACACAGCTCAGTGCAGGCAGCAAACAACTGACTATCTTGTAGTGAGGAGAGACTATAGTTGTTCTTCTAAGGTGTTCCTCTTGTTGGTGTAATAAATACTACATGTGGCTGTATTTTAAGGTAAAGTTTCAATGCCTAAAAACATTAATTCATTGTCTAAGGCCTCTAAGCAGCACGATTATTGTGGTGCACAGCACAGGCTACACCTGCAGAGACAGACAGTGATTTATTGATGACAAATGAGTATGTTGATCAACAAATATCCAGGGCATATGACAGCTGGCTTTGTATGGAGTTTAACTGGTAAATTGCAACTCTATGAGCACCCTAATGACAACATGGGAATGACAACATGTGATGTAAGGGATTATGTTTAACTTCTCAGTTATCTAAGGCCCCAAAAATTCTTTTCATCCATCTTTTCTTTTATTAAATTCTCATTAGAATAGGATTCATGTGTATGTCCACAGCAGAATGCAAAGCCAGCCTGAGCATAGCCTCCACCAGGATAGAAAACTATAACAGAACTTCAGGGTAGTAAGAAAAGGGAGTACAACTACAGGAGATGATCCTTTCCTTTTGCACTGACCTCATATAAAGGTCACTTTATATATAAAGGTTAATTTATATATATATTGTTCAAATATGTGATTGTCCAGCTCATAAAACCTCTCAGCAAGAAAGGACTTCACAGGAAATCCAGCTAGGGATAGTATAGCTTTTGCTGCTGTTGACTTCTGATGGGTGTACAGACCATTGGACTTTAGCTGGATTTGGCCTGCAAGATGCCACAGCAAAGGAAAAATCATAGGATCACTTAAAAAAGCAATTCCTGCAGGGAAGCAAAATTGTGACAAAAGCCAGCCTGAGCAGAAGTAAAAAAAAACCCAAATACACACAATAAATACACCAAGGATCACACTAAGGAAAGTCTTCCCATTTCTGTTGGAGTTAGAAATTCAGAAGACCTTGATATCTGTGCCCAAGTAGAAGAGGCTCATGGTGACAAAGAGCAATAACTCTCCATATCCAAACAGGCTCAGCATGCACAGCCTTCCAAAGGGGTCACACAAAGGGCTGCTCAGGTACTGTGCTGATAGAGAAACCCTTCCTCCATGCAGAAAGCAGATTTTCCAGCAGGAGAAAAAACCCCATCCACAGAGAATACTTAGGGAAATCACAGAGGGACTCACAAACACATTTTTATGGCATGAAATGTTTAGTGGGTATTTTACTAACAGGTCATGAGTCTGCCTACCCTTATTGTTGGTGGGATTATTAATTTTATATTTCCTTCCAGAAATAAATAGAACGTTGGGGTTTGGGGCTTGGTTTCCTGTTCCCCATGTCTATCCCACACTCCCCAGCTGGGAAAAAAGAGAGGGTCCTTTTCCCAAAATAGATCTCTTGTTAACTGTAAGAGATCTTTCACTTGCTTGGCTTTTCTTTTGTGTTACCAGATGCAGGGCAATAACACACTATTTTACCAGATCATATGATTCATAAAACAGTAACTAATGGCAGCAGCAATAACAAATCACTGCTTTTATCATTTTCATTAACAGCACTTGAACGAACTCAGGTATACTTTTCCACTGGCAGACAAACCTAAAAGGCATTTGTTAACATTAATCATTCAAAGCTACTGTTAAAAAGGATAAAAAACTTGAAAATAGCTAAATTGGCAGCATTCTCCTTCTTCCCTCGTTTATTTAATAAGAATAAAAAAAAAATCAAAGTGGTGCTACTTCAAACATCAAGTTTGGCAAGATTAAAATGCAGATTGATAAAACCACTATAGCAATTAACTGTATTCAACCCTGAAACTGTTGACCTGTGGAGGCTCCCTAAAAAAACCAAAAAAACCCACAAAAACAACCAATACTGGACAGATGGTCTAGGGTTTTTTGGGGTTTTGTTTTGTTTTTAAAAGAGCTGACAATTAGATATCTTTCCCTTTGTAAATATGAGCTGTGTTGGCCTACTTTCTTAATAACAGCTGTGAAATTTATACTCTATCGTTATACTGCTATTTCCAGGAGTTTTACATCAACTCTCTGTGCATAGATGACAAGCGCAGAATAAAAAAATGCAGACTGTAGATCAGGTCTATAAAACAAAGCAAAAATCTGCTTATAATTAGAGTCACCCAAAATAAAACTTTAGGCATAGCGCAGCCTTATTTCTTTGGTACAGACGGGTGGTAAATGAGAACACAAAATGTTTCTCCGCTGTGCATTCCAAAGATTTCAGAGAATAAGTTGTTAGGACGCTTTTCCCTCAAGGTCTCCTCATTATTTTTGTACTTCCATGCTAACTCTTGATATTCCTTCCCTCAAGTTCCAAGAAATAAATGTTACGCGGTCTCACTCTAAGTGTAGCAAAGAGCCATTATACAGAACTTGGTACAGTAGACAACGGATCTAAACAAATGGTGAGCAGAGATGTTTATCACCAGTTAAGGGCCAGATGAGGATGTTTGGGAACTTACAGCCTCACAGGAAAGGGAAATGACTGCAGCATTTCCAAGTATTACCAAATGTACGGTACTGTTGCAATCACAGGGCCCTTCAGAAACTGATGTTCGGGCTGATGTTCACTGACAGAGCGCAGTGGAAGAAGTCCTACAAAAAGAACATTGTGCTGCAGGTGCTGATTAGCTGGAACCCATGGCTATGGACCACAGCTGGTTTTGGGCAAAGAATGCATCCTACTGCAGGTTTACCTGCAGTCTCCTACAATGCAGCCTCACAGAGCTGGCCATCTCAATAGAATTACCCGTTTAATTATTTGTCAGTAATTTTAAGAAGCTTTGCTATTAAAATATTATATCTCAACATTTTAAAAAGCTTTAGAAAATATAAACTTTAAAAATTCAGGTTTAAAATAGCAGACCCAACTTATGTTCTGATTAGAAAATACAAAACATTCTATTTTTTTTTTAAATTAAAAAGAAACAAAGAAAAAAAGATGCAAGAAAAGCAAATTGTGTATTGAGGAAGCAAATCACGCAGTCCAACACTCTTTGAGATATTACGCATCATATGTACACAGATTCTATGATTATTATTATATTATTATAATCTCTTATAAGAAGAGATTCTGGTGTGAATTCTCATCACACCAGAAATGAGATCTCAGCCAGTGCAGCCAAATTGTGCAATGGGCTCTTCAGAAAGGAATGCAAATTATTAAGAGCATGATAGTGTCGTATTCTGGATCCCAAGCGTGTCTTTCTGTTGACTTTCATGTGTCTGCGTGTCCTTACAAAAGCTGTGATGTGGAATGGGACATCCTGAAGTGTCCTGCAGCTGGTCAGCATTATGTGCATACACATTCTGCCTTGACTGAGCTGCACAAGCACTTCACAGTGCAGTGCCCCTTGGGATGTGGAGGGCTTCTCCTGGGACCAGCACATCTGACGCACTGTCCATTCCCTGCTGGTAAGTAGATGCCACACGGGTTCCTAGAGCATCTCAGTAGGACTAGAGGCCTGTGCTTGCACAACAGGATCGGTCCTGCTTTCTGAACTCCATCACCTGAAAGTTTCACATTTGCCAGCCCCTACCCACCACTGGCACCTTAAAACAGCCCTTCAATAAATGGTTTACCTATAACTTTATTTTTCTCTCCAAAATTGCCATAGCAATTATCTCAAGAGTCCTGTACCTCAGATTTTGCTCTACTCAAAATATGATACAGCTGCCCAGGGACTAAGAGCCACTCCTCACTGCAAGAACATGCACCCCACAAAATTGGGAAATGGGGTAGGTTCACCCCGAGAAGTTTAAACAAAAAGGGGGCTTCAACCATGGCAAACCTCCACTGATGAGCTACAGCCCTCCTTCCCGACCACAGCTCTCCAATGCTATGTCCTCTCTCTGGACTTCTGCATTAGGTGCACACATCTAAGCATGAGGGGAAAATCCTGAGGTTTTACAGCTTGAGGCCAGGAACAAGGCTGCAGCTCCTCTTCCACAAACCCACACCACTCTAAGTCACTGATACAGGACCCACAGCTCTTCTCAAGGGGAAAAAACTGAGAAGCCAAGCCCTAAAACTCGCATCAAAGACTTGATGTGAGCACTGCCTTCCTGCCCAGCGGCAGAGAGCAGAAGCTCAGTGGTGGTGCTGAGACCGCGCTCTGGCAGGCCGGTGCCGGGCTGAGGTACAACACCGAGCCCCAGCTGGGGGACTGCATTCCACAGGCGCCGGGAATGCCAGTGACCAGAA
Organism: Machaerirhynchus nigripectus; assembly: GCA_013397975.1. NCBI lineage: Eukaryota > Metazoa > Chordata > Aves > Passeriformes > Dicruridae > Machaerirhynchus > Machaerirhynchus nigripectus. The sequence continues at coordinate 1,917,350 of VZRQ01000333.1, forward strand.
ACGACAAATGCCGCTGCACCTGCCAAGTCCTGAAGGAGCGTGGCATTCATCTCGTGACAGAATTAATTTGCTACCCCTGTGTTGTGTCCTGGCTTGCCTATCTCGTGAGTCTCAGGCTGCTAAGTCAAAACTTGCCCACAACATCCATCATGAGGGCTGTCACCACACACAGCACCAGCCAAGGCAAATAGTTTTTTCTCCCACGTTTCTCACGTGCAAGTGTTGATTCCAGTAATCACCTCAGAATCAAACAGGTGAGTAAATAAGAACAAGACTTTCTTTTCCCCCCCTGAAGAAATTGTTACATGCTCAATTATTTCACTGAGTTATTTCCTTCCTGCCGTGCCATGATCTGCTTTGCCATTGGCTAGATAAAAAGAGGACAGGACTGTAACTTTGCCTGTATAAATTCACAAGGAAAGAACTCCCAAAATTTGTAAAAGGCAGTTTTCAGATATTTGCAATTCTAAAGATTTATCATTCACAACACATGACCCAGTCAGTTATTAATGAGTGTTTCAGGACCATGGCAGATTACATTAATTTTCAACAGCAGTAACCATCAGTATTTTCTATTAATTACTCTCTACCAATGAAACACACTTAGTTTTAAATATAATTCAAAAAGGGGTACATTTAACGAAAAAAATTCAAAAGGAAGAACCACCTAGCCTGTGAAAGATTACCCATGTTTCTTCACTCATAATTGTGTCTGTTGCTAAAATAACCTTTTAAAAATGAAGGAGGATTTTATAACTAATACATGTAATCTCATTTCAGTTCAGATACCAATGCAGAAATTACCTGTTTATTCCTCATTACCTTCTTCACTCTCTCACTACTTTTCATTTTAGTTGCACCTTTGCAACAGTTTCTGCTGGTGGGCATCCTGCTCTTGTTTCCTAGAACATATTTTCTTTATATATTTATCTCAGCAGCTCTACAAATTCCTTCTTTTTTCTATCTGTCTTCCATATTTTTTACATGCAATACTGACTTTTCTTTTAAAGTGTATTTAGCACTCTCATATTTCAGGATTTTAAAGGGTTTGATGTTTGTTTTAAATAACTCAAGATTTACGTTGTGCACATGGCATTGGTTCCAGATTAACGTCCATAACAGCTCTTTGGGATGAGTTCATACTCTGCCAGGAGTAACCTGATGCTACTTTAAAGACCTCTCCACTCTGCCCCTAGAGATCCTTCCAACATCACCGCACTATCCTCGTGATCAGGCTGGGTTACGTGTCCCACAGCACCTCAAAAATGCCAGTGCACCGCAAAGCCCTCAGTTCCACAGTTCCTCCAACCAAATTAGTGTGGGGCAACTCTTGTGAAACTGTTGTTGCTGCTACTTCAGCATGGCAATTTCTTCCCTGCAGCACAATTTGTGATAAAGCAGGATAAAATTGCTCAGGGGATAATAAACCTGTACTGTCTTCGCAATTGTAGCACACTGGATGAACAGCTCATTGACTCTCAAACCAGGTAGTTTTACGTTGTTAAGTATGGAAGAGAGGGAGAAATCTACCTCTAGTGTCAATTATAGAAGTGATAAATTGCAAAAAAAACACTTACCAAGATAATTATGTTCTGTCTAGCTCTGCTTCTCTAATAAACTCACAAAATATAGCATTGCAAAATCTTCAGGGAGGTTTTTTTAGGAGATCAATCAGTGAAGATGAAATCTAGCAAAGACTTTATCTGTTTTAACAGGCAAATGTTTAACAGATTATGCTAATAATTTTGCCTTTAGCATCTTGGCCTGGAGTTACTGATTATTGTGCAGTGGCGCGTGAAGCTCGTTGTCTAAATGATCCTGATAGTAGTCCTTCCACAGCTTTTTAAATAATTCTTCCATTTTTTGTACCTGCACTGGGTCTGACAGCCATTCTGGCTATAAAAAGAGCTTTTCTACGCAGCATCCAGTGGTTTACAAGTGAGGCCAGCCAGCTGTAGTACACCCACACTGGTAGAAAGGTGTTAATCTACTCCACCTGCACTTCACATAAGCAGAAGAAAGATCATTTCCAGTGCCAAGAGCTACCTGACCCCACTAGCACAAGTTTATAAGCATTGCTGAGAAGCTGCTTTGATTAAAGCACTCATGGCTCTGAGGCTGTTAGGCTTGAGCGGTGATGTAACCTGGAAGGATTTCTGGACAGAGAGGCCTAGAGTGTCCTGTATTTACAGTATGTTAATGCTGGTAGTCCTCACGGAAAGCCCCGGGGCGTTTGCACATGCTGCTTTAAATCAAACACGTGGAGGAGTCGCAAGAGGCAAGAAATAATTTAAAATTGGGGCATTTCAGGTTTTCTGGGGGAATATTGCCCCAAATAAACAGCAGAAAGGAGTGGGGGAGAGGGCCAGCTCACCCCAACCTGACCTCCTCCCCTCCACCTTCCTTTTTGGCCAGGGCCACAGCTTTAGACAACCCACTCCCAGCCACAACAAACATTTGAGTCCCTCCAGATATCCCAGGAGCTGCAGGACAACTGGATGAGTTGCCATCAGCACAGGCTCCACCTCACAAGGCAATGGGAATGGAAAAACCACCACAGCAGCCTGGGGCTCCATTACCTGCTACAACCAACCAGATAAACACTGCACCCACGAGAAAGGGCAACCTAAATGTTGTACACAGTGCATCTGTCAGCTACAGGAACGCTGGAGGGGTTACTACCATGACATTAGTGGTAATTGTTAATGTTCAAAGAAACAAGGTTAAAAATTAGGACATATAAATAAACCTCAGCTCTTTATTAAGACAGATTCTTCTAAGATTTCCATCTAAAGACAGAATATCCACATTACCACATCAAGCCATCTTAAATTACAGTTTCTATTTCAGTAAGACTGCATAATTCTGTATTTTTATACTAGAAAATTATTTTTAATGTGTACGGCTTAAAAACCCACAAAACAGTTACTCATAATCATTTAATTATACAGAGGCATTTAGAGAAGCAAACTGCACCAAACATCTAAACATAAATCAGAAAATTAAAGTTTCCAACAGACTTTTCTCATTCCATTTTATTTGACCTTTTTTTCATTTAAAAACACAATTGACATATGTTCAACAGGCTTTGGAAGGCAGAATGTTTTAATTAGGACACCACTCCTGCAAGACCAGAAATAACAAGAGCTAAGAAAGCAGAGAAACAACACTATAAAAAGACTCTGGCTTCCCATTTAGCCCAACACAAAACTTTCTCAAACCCTCACAAACAGTTTAAAAACTACCACATGTGGAGATGAGAAGTTCGCTTCTCCCTCCCGACTTGAGCATAGTCCATTCCTGCAAATGCAGCAGCACACATTGCACCACTAATATCCAAGACTGATCATATTTAGTCCAGATGTGCAATAATATTACTGAAGCAATGAAAAAAGTATTTATGACCAATGCTGCAAAGGGGGAAATCTGAATCCCATGGGAAATACCATTATAGAAACTCAGCATTCCTTTGGTTTTCAATGAATTAAAATGGCTTTTGGTCAGTTTTCCACTGTTGCTATTTTTATTCTGTTTGGAGCACCATTCTCCTTTCTTTTCCTTGGCCAAACAGCTCTGTTGATAGATGTACAAAGCAGACCTGCCTGGGCAGGCAGAGCAGAGCCGTCTCTTAGGTGATAACGAAAATATGGTCCCCAAAGACATTCAGGAAACTGAAATTGTTACCACCCCTGGTCTAAAGAACGCTATCAGGAAACAATTGCATCATTAGTTTTGTCATTTAAATTCAGCTGTTGCCATTAACCTTTCTAACGTGAAGTGCAAGATTTGAAAAGAATTTACATCAGCAAATTATTAAGGTCCGTGACAATTAATGAGCGATAAAGCTCACTGAAGCTAAAAGCACAAGGTGTACTCTGCTCCACTGCAGCGTGACAAATGAGATGGCAGATGCAACCACACTATCCAGTGCAGAATTAATCCCAGGCAGATTCTCAGGTAAGTGAGAAACAAGAAGTGCAGCCTCACAAGAGGGATGTGGCTATACCTATAACATCAACCAAAAAAGAACAAAAAACCCAAACAAAGTGGTGTTTTAAAAGCAAAAGACAAGGGGAATGACTTTCATATAAAGCAGAGTAATTAATTTTTTAATGTAATTTATATTTTATACTTTTTAGCAATTTTATGACTCATGCATCTATATTTTGTTCTTGTACCAGTCCTGCACTGGTACCGATCCATACTGATCTGGAAAGGTGATGACAAGAAGCTGCACCTGGACATGGATGGGGGGAGCAGAAGAACTTCCCTGTGATACAGAAGTGACTTTTCAAAGGTAGCTTCACAAAGAGAACAGCATTTAGGGAAAAGACTAGGAAACAGGCAAGTTATGCCCCTTCACACTTCTCCTTTCCAGCCTCTCCAAAGCTGCACTGATTTCAACATGCAAAAGACCAGTTATGTCACTCAGTTGCTTTAGTATTAAGTCCAGTTGGAACCAGCTGCAGTCAGTGCTGTTCAGCCCAAAGTGCCCAGAGAGAAGGGAAAGCCAACAGCTGGATAGAGCCCATGATTTCTGTCATGGAGCTGTGGGTCTTGTGCTTCCCTCCCTTTCTAATTCATGCTTTTGAAAGCAACGCTGCTGTCAGAGATCTGTTTGGGCACCCCCAAAGACACTTGGAAGGCCTCATCAGCTCCCAGCAAGAAAATAATTACCCAGCACTGCTTAAAGCAGCACTACAATTGTCACAGCAGTTCCCAGGGAATATGTGGATAATCTCACACACAAAAAACCCCAACTGGACTCCCAAAATGAGTAGTTCACCAAGAGCATTAACAAAAATCACAGCCTTCTTGGTGTATATAAATATGTAGTTAGCTTAGATAAACAATTATTTGTTTCTTGAACTGTTACTTGCTTCTGTGCTTGCTTTGACTCAATTTTCTTGTTTCCCCTCTCATTCCTTGTTAAAGATCACATTTAAAAATATGTAATATTCCTTGTTTAATTACAACTCCCCAATTTAGTTCTTAAATCCAGCATCTTCCACGGGAGAAGTTTTACTTCAAGTACAGTCATCTCTTTACAATCACACCACATCTGCACAACCTGCTACTGTAACCCTTTTGCCTATTCCTGTGAGTAATACAACATTATAAAGCAAGAAAAGAATTCCACCTAAAAAAGAGGATGTCAAAGCATTCCCAGAACTGTGTCCAGAACGGGAAGGTATAATAGGTACTGTTTGTGGAGAAGAAAAATAAAATCAAAACAAAACCAAAGTGGAAAGCAGCAAGCCTGCGCACTTCCTTTCAAGTTCTTACTGCGTCAGCTTCTCCATCCACCAGCACATTCTCAAGGACCACGGAGAAGGGTTTTGTTTTCTGTTTCGGTTTTTCTACTCCTCACCATTAGAAGCATCTGGCTTCAGAAAAAGTTTTGAATAGTCCAGCTAATTCAAGCTAATTTACGCTGGGTTGTTGCTGTGCATGCCCCTCTAGATTCTCAACACAAGTAGTCACATGTTTTGCCTTAATTTTCTTAACTTACTTTTACCTGTGATGCCTTAGGTTTTAACTTTTGTTTTTCAAACCCTGTACTGCCTAGTGTGTAACTCTGAAGTTTCTTGTGGCCTGTTAGCTGCTGTCCTCTCATGCTGGTTAGACACAACAAACCTCTCTAGGTTTCTACATCAAGGACACCAGGCTTCAAAATGTGTAAACCAAAAGCCTCTGAAGGGGGTCATACTTGGGGTAATTACATCATGAACTGAGGTTATAATTGGATACTTAACCCTGATATGCACATGAACCAAACTTAAAAAAGTGTGAAGAACCTGTGACCCAGCCTCCATCTTGGGTGTAGCCTTTGACTCCCCAGGGTGTACCTTGAAGGCCCTTTAAATAAATACCTACCTTTATTCCCTTATTCTTGTCCAGTCTCTGTTTTTAGGTGGCCACCTCAGGCATCACCTGCTTTGAGAAAAATCTGGTATTTTATACAGTGCTTGAATTTCAAGAGACCATTCATCCCTGCCATCCAGTTTTGTAGATCAGTGCAGCTTTATTGATTACAAGTATGCAGCACACAAGGAGGCCTCAGCCTGCTAACATGGTGCAGCTGCTGATTAAATAATAGACAATTAACTGTCAGTCTTCAAAGCATGAATAAGAGCTGTTAGGCACTGTTTGAAATATTGATTTGTAATATGCTCAATATTAATATATTTTTATTATAGTGACCACACAAATATTTATGTTAAGCAAGAAGAGCATGGGGATTGGTCTGCATTTTGTTACAACTACATAATATTCTGCATGGCAGTTGTCTTCAAATATTACAGGTGTGTTTGATGTCTCTGCTTTTAATTGAAGCTGGAGAACTGTGCAGGGCTCAGCTACTGAAATAAGTCATAAAAGTTTGGAGATACTCTCCAAGCAATCATCTAAGTCTAATTCTTAGACTTGCCCATAGACTCTCATTGAAGACCTCAAATTTGTTAAACCTCCACAACTTCCTTATAGGAATTCTTTCCAATAATTGATAATGGACTCTTAAAACCCTCTCATAAGCCAATTTCTCTTTTTTCTCATTCCCACTTAGACTGTAACACTGCCACAAGCTCTGCTTGTCCTTAGTTTTGTCACATAAGTCACTGTTTTGTCACCTTTTGTCACTGTTTAGCCCACATAAGGCAGCCAGACCAACCTGCTGGGAGTGAAACTTGTGTTTACCTTCAGTTGGAGAAGATTGCAGTGAGTTTGCTCAGCAAGAGGAAGGTGACGTAGCTCGTAGCTGCCACTACCAAAGCCCTGATGGGTACACATTGCAGAGGGCTCAGCAGCCAGTCAAGCACCCCCGTCATTTCTAACACATCAGTAAATAGTGAGACACGTCACTTGTGTTCTCTTTCAGCAATTCCTTGAAAAGGTGCCGTTATCAGAAGTGCAGCTTACCTCTGCCTTCCCACTGCTGTAGGAAATGTGGTTCTGAATAAGGTTTCTTCAGAGACTTCTACATTCTGGAAACTTGCCAGCTGTTACTCGTAAATAAATGTATTAGTACTGATACATATGTGCAAAAGGGAAAAACTTTTAAGTTCAAGCATGAAGTAAGCTCAGTAAGAGTCAGAGTAGTGTTGTGTCTAAACGGCATACAGTGAAATTTTCTGTAAACACAGACTGAAATTCTGCCCCTCCATGAAGTATTGAAACATTTCCCTGACTCTCTGAAGAAACTGAAAAAAAAAATCATACAGAAAATGGCAGCATCAAAAAGAAATAGCATGCCAAACTGATGAGCATATTAAGACAATTTAGGGCCTGCATCTGAAGGCAGGAACCTGGAAGTGAACTTCTCAAAATTCCCAAGCAAGTTCCCTAGAGATGTTTAGGGCCTTCTTTACATGACCATTATAATTGCTATTTAGATCACTTGTCAGCTGAATATTCTGTGGACTTTTCTTCCAATTATTACTTGCATGGCAGTTGTGCCCTTTCCTCCCCCATGAAGATCCACCGTGTTTCTGCCATTTCCAGCTATTCCAGCCCTTCCCACCTGGTCTCCGCTACTGCAAGCAGTGGCACCAAAGGTGAATTCCCAGCTCCTCTGAGCACTCACACCACTGGCTGGCTGCTTTCCTAAGTGCTCCTATTACCCACTACAAAACCCAGCTTGCTCCATCATCCTATGGGAAAGCATATTTTAGTGCCTGGAATGAAACCTAAATTCCTGGCCTCTCCTCAATCCCATCCATTGCTGCCAGAATAAACAAGGAAGGAAAAAACCCACATCAAAATGACTTGAAAACAAGGCCTCAGATTCTGATATTGCCTGACTATATTGGGTACAGAAATTCTGCAATTAAAGGTTTGTTTACTACTCAGAACTTCTCCACAAGTGTGTGGTACCAGGGTATTTTGGAAAAACCACTTCCCCTTGAGCCCTTCCTTTATTATCAATAGATATTAGAGCTCTGTGAGTTGCTGCCTTGTGGAGATGGAGCAAAGGTACAGCTGGACAGAGCCAGCAGATCTCTGCACTTACAGCTTAGGTTCAGTAGGAAACCAACAAACAAAGCAGGAAGGAAAATGCAATTAATTATCCTTTGAAAGGTCACTTCTCTTACTCCGGTTAGAAGAGACAACTCACACAAGAGCACACCGTCTCCCTAGCATTAACAAAGCACGCTCTAAAAGGACAGATGCTACCCTGAGGCTTGGCAAGGAGCCTGGAAGCACATTTCTTTCCTGATAGCAGCCTTGGAGGTATTTTCAGGAGTAATCCTTTTCTTCCCAGAGGTTACATGTCTTCCAAAAAGCACACAAGCTTAGAACTGGCCAATCTTAAAATAGTGCCTTCCACTACCACAGTATGCTGGTTATGATTTAAAGAGAGGCATTTAAAGATCCCTTTAGAGGGTATATAAAACTCAGGGGTCTAATTTGGCAAAAATTGTTGCCACCAAACAATTTTCATCCAAGGAATTCCCATTCCATAACTTTTTGCATAGTCAATCACCGTGGCATTGCTCACAGGAAGCAGGGACAGGATAAAAACCCAGCCAAAATCTGCTTTGTAAAACTAGAAGCATTCCTTACTGGTGTCTCCACACATTGCTGGGATCTGTGTCAGTATATATGGTGGAAATTTCTATTTTTGAAATGTTTTACTTTTCTTAGAATGCATCTGTCTTGTAAATCTCGTTTCGCATCCCTGCCTCTATAGGTGTGACATTTTGGGGACGAAGGTTAAACTTCACGGTCATCAAAGTTCCCTTTCCTCATGCAGATGGCTGAGCAGAGCAGTTTTTCCACGTGAAACTGTGCAGGGGTTCTTGACAGCATCTCCTGAGAAATGTGCTGGTACCACAGGTTGGAGAATTGACACATTTGACCAAAAAGTCTCCCAGGAACAAAAAGGAGCAAACAGCGTGTGGCCTCTGGTGTCAGCTGGAATAAGTTGTAATGAGTAAGAGGAGTAGGTCTGCTGAGTAAGAATATGTCACTGTTAGTTTGTAACTTCTGAGAATAAACTGTTTGATACCATATTCCAGAAATATTACCAAATAGATTCAGTGAATCGGGTGACTCAGAGTGCCGGTGACATGGAATAACAGATCAAAGGAACAAAACCAAGGAATTCAGAGTTTCATGTGCTAATGCTGCTGGAAAACTCAGTCACCTAACCCTTGGCAAGTTATTAAAGCACTAAGTGGTAATATATCCTCAAATGAATTGAAATTGCATAGTGCTGGCTCATCAATTCAAGAAAGAAAGTGTGACTATCATAAAGCAGATGTCTCAATTAATTTGTTATGATACACTGGCTCCAGAGCTGTGGTCTATTAGGCAATAATCCAAGACAGATGCAGGATTATTAGCATCAGACAAACAAGCCAGCATTTACAAAGCAGAGTTTTCCTGTCATCTCAAAAAAAAAAATAAAATCCCAGCTTTTTCAAAATCGTATAAAATACACATTCCTCAGAATGCTGGCAGGGGCTGAGGCTGGGTTTAGTTTCAGCTGCATGATTTCCAGGGCTCACCCCCTGACAGAAGCACCCCCCTTTCCATCCATGCTTTCTGACAGAGGTGAGCTCTGCAATCACCACATCAGTGTCAGAAAGATTCCTCCTGTAGGCACGAGGGCCCCAGGTCATCTCACAAGGTGCAATCATTAATACCCAAGTGTCATTTATAAATGTTAGAAAAGACTTAAACCATGGTAACTGAGGCTGAGTACAGGCTGGGAACGACATCCATCAGTTTGGGATGCCCACTTGTGTCTCCAGGAGCCAACCATACAAAATAACAAGCTAGAAGTCCATCCTGTGCTCATTCAAAGTCAGAAGTTGATGTCTTAAATCCCCACAATATACACAGCTTTGGGCTGTGCCACAGTGAGCTTCCACACCCCTACAAAACCTTGGTGAAATGATGGTTAGATCAGCACCCCCAGCTGCTGCATGGAAGAAAAAGCTCCTGTTAAATTTGGTTACACAAAGTTGAAGAGAAGTGAGTTGAGCCAGCCATGGCCAGCCAGGAATCTGTTACTTTACCTCCGCAAAACAAACAGAGGACTTTGGGGTTTCAAGCCACCTCAGTGCCCAGGCAACAGGTTTTAATACTGTTTTCCTCTCAACTACAGAAAACAAATATCACCACAAGAGCTAAGAAAATCTTTGCCAGCAGCAGCTCAGATACCACTGATTTTTATCAAAACCAAAAAGACCAGTGAAATTGCCATTTCTTCTTTCAAAAGAAAGCTCCCGAGAGGTTCTGATAAGGAGAAAACATTAACACGCAAAGTGCCTGTAGGCAGGGCAACTGAGGGGCTCAGCTGAGCAAAGACTTGCATTTCTGATAAGAATGCAAGCAAGTAACTAAGACATCCATATGAGTTTTGCCTTTGGTTTGTGGACATGCTTATGCTAGAGAACGGGAATAACACAGGAAAACAGAGTTGCTGAGCTTGCTTATTAGCAGGGTTTAGAGACCAGGGAGGGAAGGCAAGAAAGCAGAGGTTCATCAGGTACATGTCCAACTGCCACATACCTCCAAGGGATATTTGCCCTCAGTTAATTGTTCCATTACTTATCATGTGGATCTGCTGAATAATTTCATGCTAAACTTCAACTCCTTTATGTCAAGCTTCAAATCCTTTATGTCATTGAGTCCCCCCAAAGTGGGAAAAAAAGGAGCACCGTGGCTACATGGAATTATCACACTCATTTAGAAGCACAGATCAGATTACAGGTGTAATTGAAATAAATCCATCCTCACAAGTTTAAGGTCAGGGGTGCTGAAGTACAAGAATCCTCAGCCAGAGGCCGAGATTGGATGAGATGTAAAGATCGCCCCAGTTATCTCCTCATCATGCACAGCACACCATGGGGCTGTTCTATCCCTTCCACCAGATACAGGCCAAAACCCTACCCAAAGGCAACTGAGAGCAAAGTTATTCAAATCAAGAAGAATCTTCCCATTTCCAGGCAGTCCTGTGTGAATTACAATACTTGGAACAGAAAACCCAGCAACAAAAGTGAGATGGGCAACATGTACTTGCCGCTGTAATGGGAATATGAGAGATTAAAATGTCTACCTACTGTGCAAATAAAGGATCACAGCAAACAGCATTGCTTCTGGTTCCCAGGAGGTGGGTTTCACTTTTTTCTTGTTTTGTTTGTTTAAATAAGGTGTTGTTTATTCATTCTTCCATCTTTCAACAGAGCCATGAATGTCCCCAGTCAATGAGGCATGCTTCCTCCCAGGGTACTTGGAAAAGCTCTGCACATTTAGAGAACTCTCTCTGTCACAAACATTTATTCAGTGGTGTCTTCAGAAGACCATCCACGTGATCCCTCTCAGGTTTTCTGTTGGGCTCTTTTTGCCTCTTCTGAAGCCTGGACTGCAGGAGAAAGAGCACCTGGTGAGATCCGACAGGCTTGGCCATACAGAAAACCTCTTACCAGGGAAAGGAGCCAGAGGCTGACAGCTTCTGCAATAAGATGTAAAGTAATACAGGAGTAACGATGTAAAAATCACACCCCACTCTGCACCAACACTGCAGCCTCAGGAAAAGCTCTACAGTGTAATTTTTTCCTATTTTCCCTGTGAAACAGACCCCAGCAGCACAGCTGCAGCTCACGGCCCTGAGGCAGACAAAGCCCACCTGAACGAGAGACCTCCACCTCACCTTCCCTGCCCAGAAATACCCCAGGAGGAGCAGGAGCTGGCAAAGACAGGGCCACGGCTTCTCCGCCCAAGTTACAACGTGTGTCAGATCAAGACACCAAACCCATAGCAAAATTGAAATGAAACAAGAAAAGGAAGATTTGTTTAAAAAGGTGAGTGATGCCATTCAGAAACACATGATTCTCTAAGACATAAATGGGTTTTAGCCACCTTGACCCAGGACATTGTACTAACTTATCACTAACTCAGCCACTACTGATCTAAATCCTTCCAGACTCCTTGCAGATTAAGGATACTTCAGTTTTATGTTACAAGCAAAGAATTAAAGGCAGTTTATGGGAGAACTTTCACACGAATCCACACATGCAAGACAGGATGGGAATATCAAGCCCGGTCTCCATCAGAGATTAAATCCAACAATTAGCTTCCCAGTAACCTGGTCCTGACAAGCAAAGCTGTACTGCCTTCAGGGCACAGAGATCTTGCCAGACTTAACACACAAAAAAATCCCACAAACACAAAATTTGCTCCAATTTACCAATGCTGCTTTTCTGTCTATGCCAGAAGTACAAAATAGTTTAGAACAGACTGTTCAAATTTGCTTGCAGATTTATAACCAGGACATTAATCCTCTGTGACACTTACTTTTTTCCCCTGTTTTTCTTTACAGATATTATCTTCTGCACGTAGCAGCAATATATCAAAAAACACAATTATGCAAAAGCTTAACTAATGAAACAAGTGCCAAATTAGCTCAAGAAAGGTTAACGAGAAGGGGCAATTGATTAAGCCCAGCTAGGTCTCTGTGACATGAAACTAATACATGACCTCCTCTTGTATACATCTGCAGTATCAAAAACATTTATTCTACATCCCCTTTCTGTAAATGTTTCCAAGATAGTATTTCAGATTAAAGTACAGAAACATGCTCCAACATTAATTTTCTTCAAGAAAAAACTTGGAGAAAAAAATTTCAGCATTTTCATTGGTGATTTTTCATGACTAAAAGCCCTCATACTCCTAAATAGCATATCCCAATGAATTTTTTTAACCCTGCAATCTGTAAAAGGATTTTTAAAGTAATTCAAAACCTAAATTTATGCAAGAAAACATGTGGTGTAACCTGCTCTCTTTTCCTTCTCCCCTCTCCTTCTTTAGGGCTACAAAAGGCAAACATTAAACACGAAGAAGGACAGAAATAAAGAACACATAACATGGCTTGCACACATTTGCAAGTAGTGCACTTTTTGTATAGATGTGACTTATTTCAGTGGGAAAACTGACTTACCTGTTGTGATGCACGGATTTGAAGACAGTCAAGCTTGGAAAGCTGAGGTACAAATATAAGAAACAGGAACATTAATGGCATTCTTCCCATAGGCAGATGGTCCTATAGTGCACAGTAGTAACAGAAACAACAGATCACACAGCAAAATAACATTGCCATTGCCTTGTGATGAACTTAGTGGTGTCGGTAGCAAACCCATCCCTAATTCAGTCTAAAGTAGGTGTTGCATTTTATGTTAGGCATCATTGCATATAGACTATGATGCAATCAAAATCAAAATGCAGCTCTTAAGTGTGACCCTTCGAGGTTCTGCATTGCATTTTGAAAGCATATTAGGTGATAAAAGTAAAGAACCAACATTTTTTCTGGTTTTATTTTCTGTTATTGCTATTTTTTACAGGGTCCAGGTAAACAGCTTCAGAAGCATAAGGCCCTCCATAGGTAAGCAGCCAATGCAGCTCACTCAGAGCCAAAGAGCAAAGGGAACACTGGTGGGAGCTTCCAGAGCAGGCCAGGGCTCAGACCCGGCAGAGCTGTCTTCTGCTGAACATCCCTGGCTGCAGGGCACACAGCAGAAGGCAGCACATGTAGAAAGAACTTGGCTAAAGGCTCTTTCCCCAGAAATAGAAAAAAGAAGTTTAAAACAGGTCTGTGGAGTGCTGGGAAATGCTGCTAGTCAGACTTGAAGCATCAGCTTTATAAACCCTGCTGAGCTCAATTAACTAATTAATTAATTAACTATCTTTAATAAGTTACTGAGCAGTGAGACCCTTCAGTCTCCCCGTTAGCAGCTCAAATCCATACCCCTGCCTACCACGTTCATTTCTCAGTGGTTATGGGAAGTATTACAATAAAAACTTTATTAAAATACATTAAAAATGCAGAAAGGAAACAGAATTGATTAGAGATACCTTTTTCATATGCTGGCTGGACATACCTTAGCCTTCTTTTGAACCTATAGACTGTCCTCAGAGTACTTTGCAAGCCAAAACAAGCTTGACTGGCTCCTTACCAAAGCAGACACCAGTTCTTGCCTATGCTACAAGATGTACAAGGTGTAAAGCAGAAACTAAAGGCAGACTCGTGGCCTTGCAGCAGGTCCAGCACGCGCTGAATGCAAGGTGTCTGTGCAAGGCCCTTTCCCAGCAGCTCAGCACACCGGCAGAGCCAGGTGGTTTCTGCCTGCCACCAGTGCCACGCTCCCGGCACCGAAATACCCACACCAGTGTCACCTCAGTGCTCCTCAGACTTTGCTGCTCTGAACCTCCAGCGGGCTGCACTGAGTCCACAAGCTCTGTCTTAAAGTACAGCTTCCCCCAGGGCTAAGGGACCTGACAACCCCCCAAAACATAGGAAACAAAACCCAAGTTCTGTTTTTAATTCTCCCTGAAAGGGCTCAACTCCACACTGCAGGGAACTTCTGAGTGATTATTTAATTGATCACCTACTTAACCTATTTACTTAAACTATGTTTTACCGCTCAGCATGTTTACTTACAGCCATGGCACTAGAATTCCATGGCACTCAGCTGGAGGTTGTATATCCAGCCTTCTGTGCTGGAGGAGCTTTCTGTAGGAATGCTCAAGCCTCAGCTGCTCAGATGATTTGATGCAAAAATCCTCTTAGTGAATTAGAAAAGTAATTCAGCAAACCTTTCAAATTTTAAAACACTCCTCTATATATTTTATAATCAATGTCTTAAATAAACCCCTTGTGTTAAAACTTACAAAATCCTTTCTTTCCCAAACACAACCTCTCCTACCACACAAAACCTCCTCAGCCTTCAGCATCTTTATATAACAGTAATTAATTGCTCAATTAGCAGTCATCAAATCACCTGTTTACCATTTGGGCCAGCCCCAAACCGATGGGGAATGAGAACTGTGAGCAGCAGCAGCTGCTAAATGAGCTGTCAAACCCCACCTGCTGTGGGGCAGGAACTGCTACTTGTTCCAAATTAGGCTATCCTTACTCAAACTCCCTATACAGCTAATTTTGGATGTCAGTATATCCACACAAAATTATGGTATATTTTTCCTGGTATTTCCTGTCTATGGTGCTCTCTAAAATATATTTCTGTCTAGTTTGAAGAACTGCATTTCGTTTAAAAGTACATATCCTTTGCATGCAAAGAAACCATGGCGTTAAACTCGGGTTTGCAAGATCCCTTGACGTAAAAACATACTTGAAATACTAGAGAAACCTGAACCAGCCCTTCCAGTGGGGACCATTAGCTATAGGAGAACTTTCTGTCTCTGTCCCCAGAACAGCTCTCTGTTCTTCTTGTAAAGCAGCTGAGCAGTTGTCATCTCGAGGTCGCTATTGCACTGATTTGTAGTCACTTCTCTCCCGATTTGTAATCGCTATCAGCAAAATAGAAAAGCTTTACAGAGCCTGCCAATTAATTCAGCACAAATTTCCAGTAAAGATGGGCTGGTGGAAAGCACTGGCCAAATTCCTTCTCGGAGGAAATACAGAGCAGGAGATTAAGATGTGATGATCTGAGCCTGTCCTTGTTTTCTTTACACAAGTTTCATCACAGGACAGCCATCACAATTCCTGTCTGGAGAATCCATCAAGCAGCAATGGCTTATACACTTCACTTCAAGAAAACTGTGCCAAACTTCTCCAAAAATGAGCTGCCAAAAGTCAGATTCTTGTCTGTGTTTATAGCTGTATGACCCACATTTGATTAGCTCCAAGGGGTTTTGGTTTAGAGGCCGGAATCACAACTGCACAAGGTTTTAATTAGATATTTGGTCACTCTGCCCTCCCCTGAATTCCAGCCTTTTCCTTGCATGCTTATACACAAAGTTGGAAGCTTTTAGGGAGGCAGAGTGAAACAAAACCTCCCCCAGCTGGCAACAGGTAACTAACCCCTCAAGGCAGGACAAGAAATCATTTAACCAGGAGAAGCCCTGTGCCAAAGGATTGGAGTTTAGCAAGTAGAGGGCTTTGCGCACATGGCTGAGTCAATACTGCCTGGTAATGAAGGGATTTCAAAGAGCTGCTGTGATTTTCACATCACACGTGACTGCTATATTATGTCTTTCCAAATAGTAATATAGTTTTGTCTAAAACTGGTGCATTAATTTCCTGCAATAGCAGCACATCCTCAATATCAGTTTAAGAAGGAGGATGGAACAAAAAGCGCATCTGATGCCCATGAAAATATTTTCTTTCCAAATCCAATTAGTCTGAAAAACGCCTCTTTGACTAAATTCTGGCATCAGGCTAAGAAACAGTCTGAACTTACAAGAGAACATGAGATAAGACTAATTTTCATAAATTTCGTGGTTCAGTACATTCAGTTTGTACTGCAGCTTTTTCAGATTTATTGCAATTTCGGCTCGGCTCAGTGTGTCCTACGTGAAGGGACTGTCTCACCTACAGGGTGAGCTCTCCAGGCTCATGGAGAGGGACAACCAGAGTTCTGTATACTTTCTCCTGCTTATCTTTCACTTAGTCCAATCTTCACTATTTGTAGCATCTATAATATTTGGTGAAATCCACAAATACTGGCTCCATTCCTTAAGTTTCCTTTTCAGTAACAAAAGGAAGGGAAAATGTTTCTGTTGAGAGAAAAGAACTTTCTTTGCAAGAGCACACTAGCCCCTACAGCCCTCCTTTTATACGTACAGTTCAAAACTGTGCAGCAAGCCCTGGCTGTAAGCATGGGTGTTCTAAATCCACCCAGTTCATCCTCAAAGGAACTGCTTGCCAAATTTGCTACTCCAAAACTGGCCTCCCATCTCCTAGTCTCCTCTAACCATGTGCACGCTTGAAAACAAGAGGTTATGGCACTCTGCAACCCACGTCTTAACCAGCATCCTTCCTGGTCTTCTCAATGTCTCTTTTCCTTTTTTTACCTCTTACATTTCTCTGCTACCATTCTGCTGTTCTA
Organism: Machaerirhynchus nigripectus; assembly: GCA_013397975.1. Classification (NCBI taxonomy): domain Eukaryota; kingdom Metazoa; phylum Chordata; class Aves; order Passeriformes; family Dicruridae; genus Machaerirhynchus; species Machaerirhynchus nigripectus. Next base: position 1,934,200 of record VZRQ01000333.1, read on the forward strand.
CAGTTATGTTCTCAAAATAAATTACCTCCAAATTTTATCTTTCCCCTATTAGAGCTTGTGTCCTGCTACCTAACTTATTCTTTCAGATTTCCTTTCCTGTTGCAGGGATGACTCAGCTGATAATGAAACAACTGCTGAAACCTCACAGCCTAAACCAGCAATTTTAATTTATCTTGACCTTGATATGCTGCACATCTTGGTAGGGTCTCAGGTGCTGGCAGCTGAGTTCTCGTCCCTGCAGACAGCCGAAGGCAGGAACTGCTGTATTCATCCAGAGAATGAAGTCTCTGCTCTTCAGCTAGATTTTAAGGACTTTTTTCACAGACTTTGGCAGGACTGCAGCAGTTCCATGTTGCTGTCATGAGTTTGCTAGTAAAGCTAGTCGTAAGTTAGCACACATGCTGGAGGAAGTCACTCAGACCTTTAATGCATCCTTCCATCTAAGGCTTCCAGCCTCATCCCCATGAACTGAGGATTAAATAAACGTTTTGGTAAATAATGTGAAATATTATTATATGCAATGTAACACTTATCAGATAGGTTTACCTGGAAATAATGTCCAATGTTTACACTGAGATTAGCAAGATAAAGCCAGGAAATCACAAACAGGAAAAAATTGTTATATTTTATGTGTTAAACAAGTCCTCTGACTCATTCTCTGTCAGTTAAAAGGGTAAGCATATCCCTTTTCTGGCTACCGGAATAACGGGACTGCAATTAGACAAGTAGAGGGCTGTAATAAGATGGTCTTCCTGGAATTAGTTCCTTACATTCATCAACAATATCCGTGAACAGGCTGCATTTCATGGCTCAGTATCTCTATGGCAGTGATTATTCCTGAGGGCTCAATATTCAACCCACAGGGACCAAGGAAATGTTAATAAATCTTGGCAGGTAAGAGAACCTCCCTGAAGACACTCCAGCAGGGCAGCTGCCCATCCAGCATGGGAGCTGCTGCCTCTGGGCCTCTGGACTGTAGAAGTTCTTAAATGGCTTTAGGGAATCCCCAGCCAGCCCTGCCCAGCGTGGTGGGGTCAAGCCTGAGAGGCTGCTCTTGCCAAAATAACAAAGCCCACCTTGCTTATTGCTATCTTTAAATATTCTTTTATTTGTCACTAGGTGTACAAGCAATCTTCCCCTTAGACAATGATAAATTGTGAATGTTTACTCTCGTGAAGACAGAAGAAGAATTTCTATCACATCCACCCTTTCCAGTCTCCTCCAGTAAAGAAGAGCAACCCCTTCCTGCAAACCATCCTGTCCTTTTCTTGCTTATTTTGGAGGGTTTTGGGTTTTGTTTAATGTGTTTGTGGGTTTTGGTGGAGTTTCGGTTTTGTTTTTGGTTTTTTGTTTGTTTTTTTTTTTAATCTATTTCTTTGATGGCCAGTTCCTCAAATCTGGATTATTGCTGGTGTGATGGATTTTTTCTTTTTTAAGTACAGTGCAAGTATGACATCTTCTTTTGCCCACCTGGCATTTCTGAATTTTCTGAGCTTATATGAAAGAATTTTCTTCTCTCCAACCAGTCACCATGATGCTCTTCATGTCCAAAAAGCCTTCCCTGGGTTTCAGAAAGGAAGACCTCTCTGGCACTGAGCCTAGAGCCGCATGAAGAAAACAAGCCAATGACTCCTCATAATTCTCCCTTTGCTTCCCCTGTTTACAGATAAACTACACAGATGTTAAGTGGGACCATCTTAAATCTAGTGAACACAGTGATTTTGAACAAAAGTGTATTAACTTCCCATCTTAAACAACTATCCAGAAATAAACTAAACTAAACAATGCATTCAGTCTTCAACTTTACTCCAGTGTCAGAGAGCTGTTACTCAAAAAAACATCCCACTGGAAGAGGCTTTCATAAAGCCTCTTCTGTCTGGTTATGAGAGGAGCTGAGATTCAGGACACAGAATGTCTCCTAGAAGTACCACGCAATTATAAGGGAAATGGAAGACAGATGTTTTGGAAATGAGACAGCAGATAACTTTTCCTGAGAACTGGAAATCCGGTCCTTGAGGTTGGCTCCTGTTAGGAGAAGGCCCTCCTGGACTCCTTAAGCAACTTTACCACTAATATGGAATAACTCTATGCAGCAAAGCTGTACAGGGAAATAGGTTTGACTGTTAGGCATCCTACACAGTGAGGAGAAAATGACACACGATAGAAACAGTGCATTTTTGAATTTCCAGCATCCCCATGACATCCATTTACAGCAAACCAACCACAACTTCAATGTTTATGTCACCAAAGCCAAGACAAAACACATAGTCAGTAGAAACCAGATCATATAGTGCTGTTTACACTCTTGTAGGCACTGAAAAGTTTCCTTTTTGAATGTCTGCCGATAGTTGTTGAGACCTTCTGAGGAACTTGCTTCCTTATTAAAATCAGGAAGAAATAATGCTAGAGGACTGATCATATTCCGACGACTTTCACACACATCCCACAAAGCTGCCACTTCCACAAAATATTGGGCAGCAAATTTGGTGTGAAGTTGTTCTTTTAACAGTCAATTTCTGGTTTAAAAAAAACCCAGACAAGGAGCTCACCTTATTCCAGCAAACCTCACATTGTTAGTGAGCCTGGAGAGGCAAGAGCACACTCACTGCCTGCTTAGAGAAGGAATATTTTTCAGGTCATTCTAAGAATATATTTGGAGAAAAAGAGCTAAAACAACACTGTGGTTATTATTCCTTGCTTCTTTCCCAGCAAACTTGCAAGAAGAAACTTTGCTGGAAAAGGAGCTCTGGCAGCCTTCCTTCCTCTGCTGTTTTAAATCTACCTGTGGTCCTGAGAAGGTCGATTCTTTTGACCCTGCACTGCAAGAGACAGGAACATTTCATTCAATCAGCCTTAAGAGCCTTTAAATATTATACTGGGAAGTTTGTTTTCCACTTTTTAAATATGAGATTGGATTATTTTAGCATCTTCCTGCAGTGAGACTTCTTATCTCTTCTTGATTTTGGAATGCATGCGATTGAAATAACACTAATGTTCTCCAAAGTACCTTCTAAAAATGTAAGATGTTCGTGCCTCTTGGAGCTTGGGCCTCTCCTGTTCCTTCCCAGGGACGGGAGGAATGTGAGAACTTCAGAGCTGAAATCTTCACTGCACAAGTGGATTGCTTTTATTTTTAACAAGCACCCCAAATACAGCTTGCTGTGCCCTGTGTATAATAAACATCATAACAAACCAGCACTGAAGCCGAGCCGCAGCCGCCGCAGCCGGGCCGCAGCAGGACCCACCCCAAGCTCAAAGCCTGCTGCAGAGATGGGAGGTGCTGCTGAAGCTCCTGCTCTCTGAAACGTGACTGCAGTCCTGTCTGCAGTGCTCAGCCCACATAACACCTACACAAAAACATTCCTATCTTACTGGACCCTGTCAGCCAAGCCTTTGGGCCGTGTCTAGCCCATCAATAATATTTACAGCCCCTGTCCCCAGCTCCATCTATCAATAAAATGCAGCTGAAGTCACCAGCACCACCTGCTCTTGCAGCTTTGCTGGCCAGCCAGGATCCATCTAAGCAGTGCTGTCAGCCCTCTGCTCAGCCCCAGCTGAGCCTGACAGCTGCTCCTGGAACATCTGCATAGGCTGCACTGCACTGGGATTCCTGCCACAGCCTTTCTCACGTGTTGCTTTATTCCCAAGAGTGAGTTTGTTATCTTGGGGAAAAAAAAAAGTCAATAAATAGGACAAATAAATCAGAAAGCACAGGCATATTTGAATTTGAAGGTTAAAACCTGGCCATCTCACAAGTACTCTGAGCTGTGCCAAGTGTATTTTAATGGTGCACATAACGAAGAGAAAAAAGAGTATTTTATGTCATCTGTATCCATGGTGAAATCTGCTGATTAGAAATACGGAAAGGCTGGTGTTTTCTGCTTGTAAGGGAAAGGAATAATAACTTGTTTCTCCAGTGTCCATCAGTTCAGGGTTAAAAGGAAAAGTTTCACAGGGCAGGGAAGTTTTTTGAAATCTTATGCTTAATCTAGCTGCCGCGTTGGACTTCTTTTTTTCTTTTAATAATACAGAGTCCCAAGGAAAACAAGGGGAAAAGTCATGATTCCAGATGCAGACTAAACATTGTGCCATGGGACCACCTCCAATCTTTCAACCCAACCCTGTTTTTCATTGTTACAACACACACTTCTAAAAACTGGCTTCATTCTTATTGCATCAATTATTACCAAAAAGGAAAAGTCCTTTGATCCACAAAACACCTGTTTTTCCTTCTAAATGTCTGTCCCTCAGAACATCCTTTTGTATGTTTGTCCCAACCTCCAGGCAAGGAATTTGCACAGGAGTAATCTCCACATTTCTTAGGGTACCATGTCATCCAGCCAAGGCAGCGTAGGACACGCAGAGGCACCGACAGCAGCTTCACCCTTCACCCTCTTCCCATTACTCCTCTCAGCTCAGGCACAGCGACTGGGAAGGGCACAAAAGCACCAGTTTGGCACCGGAGTAGCCAGCTGAATCACACCCAGAGGCTCCGTGAGGGCTGGACCCAGAGCAGCACACGCACCCCCTGCAGCAGCAAATCACCATCTGGTGTGTCCGGCTGGCAGGTGAAACCCCATCCCTCCACATCCCTTCCTCGGAGGCACAAGGAGTAAGGCTGAGGGACAGCTGGCCTCTTCCAGCAGGAACATCTGGGAGTTAGAGAGGCTGAAATGGCTCATGTTTAAAGTCACTAATGGTTGTTCCATCCCATAATATAAACATCATTCTGTAAACATATTTTTTCTCTTTTGCAAGAATTAATTATCAAGCAATTGCCCCATTTTTCTTCTTCTTTCCTTCCTTATTAGTACAGTAGTTTTCATATGGAAAAGACAAAGATGAATCCAAACTTCCCAGCCTCAGGATGAATTAGTGCTTACACTGGGATAAACAAACATAGGCGACTTCTTTGTTTCTCCTTGAGGTAAAATCTTTTCTTGCCTTCCAGGAAGGGCAAGTCCATGGCTTACACTTCTTCCAGTCGTTTTCCTGGAATATGACTTGCTGAGCTCAACATTTTCATTGCCTTGTAAGCTGCAAAGTTTTGACACCTACGACACAAAGATATAAATTACCAAGCACAAAATAAACCTCGTTGATGGAGAACCTGTACACCTCGGAGCCAAAAAAGTTACAAATATTTTAACTGAAATAAGGAACTGTTTCCCAATGAAGAGGAACACACAGTTGTTTGTTCCTGCCCTGTCATTCCAGCAATACTCGTGGTTGCAAAAGCAGTAAAACGCTCAGCTGAGGTGACATTTTAGGTTGAGAAAACACTCAAAATCATCCAAACTTATGATGTGCCTTTAGGCATGATCCTATGATCTTTTAAAAGGAGTGTTTGATAAAAAATGAGATATTGAAAGAGATGAACAGACTTGGCAAAGGGGAATGCAGCAGCCTGGTATTGCGAGGTGCCTTCCTGGTAGGTCTCTGCACTGTCACTGAGGTGCTGGGGCAGGGCTTCTTCCTCTTCTCAGATGGCTGCTGAGGCTTTTTCTTTTCTCTTTTCTGCCCCGGTCTCCCCACAAGTAGCATGAATCATTAGGTTTGATGTATGCCATAAGCTATGAAACCCACTAATAAATTTTTTACATAGAAACTTTTCTCAGCGTCCTTTGTGCCACAAGTCCTGTTTCATAAACAAATTAAGCTTAGCACATGCCATTAGATATTATTGCACTGCTAAGGGCAGGAATAACCCAGTGTCAGTTGGAAATATTTCAGAAAAACACTGAAAATCCCTCCTGATTTCCAAATCAATAAACAAGAACCTACAGACATTTTTCTTGCAGGAGAAAAAAAGCATCTGCTGTATTTTCTCTAAGGGCTTCTCTTGCCTCCAGGGTCTTTGTGTATTAATGCAGCTGCCTGGAAGATTTTCTATGCAGCCTCCAAAATATTTCAAACATATGAAAAAATATCATCTGCAGTGGTAGACTTGGACAGCCAACAGAGTCAGCTGACGTGGCTGGAAGGACAGACATGGTCACTGGCTGCAAGACCAGCCAGGAGCCACTGCAAATCCAGCAGAGGAAGAGGGGAAGAGCTCACCTCTGTACCACCTGCCTGGTAACTCCCAGAGACCCTGGAAAAATGAGGGGATAATCTGGGCAGAGCACAAAAGACATTCTGATTGAGATTACATATCCTAGCAAAATGTTTTCCTTTGAAAGAATCAGCCTTTTCTACCAGCAAACCAATCAGCTGGAACGCCTCCAAACAGCTCCAGTGTCCAGTTGAGTCATTCATGTTTTTCTACCCATCTTCCACCTAATTAGCTCCAGCTAAGGCAGCACATGGAGGTTTGCTACCTCTGCAGGTAGCATCTCTGGGCGAGCTGTGCACAAACTGCCAAAAACAGGATGTCTGTCAGCAGCCACTGCGGACTGTTTGTAATCATCCCCTGCCACTTATTAAACACAGGCTCCTAACCCAGCCATTAGATGTGTTTTTGTTTCTTGTAAAAGATTAACTTATTTTTCTCACCTCTTTTATTTTTAACTGATAAACATTTTACAAGTGACAGGATACTAAATAATTTTGCTTATCTGATTTTATCTATACCTCATCTTCTAAACATACTTTGAGCCAGGGTAAAATTAGAAAGAGATGTTCTAAGTCCTTGGCACTTAAAATCTCTCTTTTGGCTCAGCTGACAGAACTAACTGGATGTGATTATTTATATAGCTGTGCAAGTGTTCGTGGTCCTATTTAACCAAATAAAGTATAGGGCCTGAGTCTAGCAAAATCTTGCATACATACAAGGTCCTGACTTGTAGAGTTTTCAGGGGTAAATGCTTTAAGCCCTAATTGTGTGGTGGTCTGAGCAATAAATAAAACTTATAAGGGCACAGAAAATGCCAGTGTGGGGCAGAGCACTGCCTTCTCTAGCCCCGCACTCAGTGCTCAATGCTGGTGAAGTAAGTAAGCAGGGAAAGCACAAAAATCCAGCTGCTCCCTTGCTCTGTTCCCCTCACAGTTTCTCAGCAATCACAGCTATTGATTCACAGCGATTTCAGAGCATCCCCATCCTTTTAGGAATCTATTTGTGGGTCTGTTGTCCATGAAGTCACTTGAACCCAGTGACTGCCCCATCTCCACAGCCTCCTGGGGAAGCAAGTTCCAGGTGGTCACTACCTGCTGGAAGATAGGTTTGCTGTTATTCCAACTGCTTTCCTACAGCTTGTATCAAGTGATCCCCTAATTGTTGTTTCACCCCTTTGGTCGTTGTAATTTCCCTTCTTTGCACGATCTCCTTGCTCATCTTAGAGAAGCCCAAAACAAGTCCTTTAGTACCCATTTACAGACCTACTGCCCAGGAACATCCCAGCCTGCTCCCAGCAAGAACTAATGCGTGAAATAACAAAAAAACCATGGAAGATTTACCACCACCACATTTTTCTAGTGGCTCTGAACATGAAATTCCAGAAAAGGCAGCAATCAAGCATCAAACACTACTTGGTAATGTTTTTGTCTTGCATCCTGAGCACTCACAATATTTCTTGAGCACATCCACATTTAACTACTGGCTAAAATCTGGTTAAGAAAAATGAAAGAAGGCAACAGGAGCAAAAGTAATGTTTCAGCAGTGCACAAAATGCATGTCTAGAAAATGGAGAGTGCCTTGTGCAGCCCTGAAACTGGCACTGGAGTAACTAAGGAGCTAGCAGAAAAAAAGCTCAATTTATCCAGGAGCTGATGAAAACCCAGCCTGGTAATGACCGAGCAAAGGCTGACTGAGGCAAAGTAAACAACACAAATGGATATCTCTGCCTAGAGAGGATTTCACCTCAAAACGGTTTCAGAAAAAGAATCATTGGAGCTCTCAATCCCTCTCTCTCTCTAAAATTACCCTAAATTCCAAAGAGCACAAAATGCTGTTATCACACTCTGAGAACATTCCAGCTCAAATCAAACTTGGCTGTAGATGAGGATAATTTCACATGCATTTGAGTCTTCTTTGTGAAAAGATTCTTTAAAAAAATATACCTATTTAAAACCCTCAAGTGGATTAAGCAGGAAACTCAAGGTAATTACATTTCTGGCTGAAAACATTCAAAGGTTCTATGTATCTTAAGGAAAAGAAGTCCCTGAGCACAGAAACCCTTGTTAATCAATGACAAAGACATGAGACAAAATGCAGAAAACAACCACTGCTTCTCCAAAAGGTGAGGCAGGTCAAGGCAGCTGCCTGAGTTAGCACAATGCAGTTTCTTCTGCATTGTTCACAGTGACTTTAAAACTTCGTTGTATTTCTCAAATGCATCCCAGAATTCTGTGGTTTAAGTCAAAGCTAATCACTACCCTGTAGGAAGGGGGTGACTAACAGCAGGGCAAAATACAGGCCAAGATAGAAACTTCTGAGATTGCAAAATCTAACTGTCCTTTGTTGCTGTAAAAATAACAGGATGCTTTCCAGATAACAATTCCTTTTAGATTTCTGAAAAAAAGTAGAAACCTGACTCAACTCTCCTTTATGTACTCCAGAGGAGGTTACATTCCAGACAGGGCTATTTTAAATCAGAGTCTGTAAAGCACAATATTTTTAAAGTTCATTTTTTTGCAAAAAGGGTATCTGCTGGCATTTACATTATCTACTTTTTATACTCTTGCTAAGCAGTATGTAATTTTAAAATGAAATTGAACTTTAATTACTATTTAATCTTACTGATCCAGTCCTCAGATCACACTTTCAGCTACATGCAGCTTATGCAGAGCGAAGTAGGTGATGATAAACCCAGGGCACAGGTCAGAATAACCAATGTAGGCACCCTGAAATTTTCAGGATGCTTTATACCTTTCCATTTTCCCAGGGTATTTACTGGCTAAAGGGAAATCTTGGAGCTGCTCATTGGCAGCTTTCTTACCTAGGAGAGCTCACAGAGCTGGAAAATTGCTGTAAATCTGCTAAGTGGTACCACATGACCAGGTCAGTATAGGGGATTGGGGAAAACATTCTCAGTTTCTTGTCTCATTATCCTTTGGGCAAATATTTATAAATAAATATGCTCTTAAACTTGAGCAATTGTGAGTGGTAATAACCTGCTGCTTTTAAAAGCTTGAAACACTGGGCCAGTATTGCTAGTTCACTGAAGGTTTGAAAAAAATAAAAAATAATTACAGTCACAGCAGCACAGAACGCACAGTTCTCAGAGTGGAGAGAAAACATGAAAAGTAAAATAATAAAAATAAAAATACAGAAAGGGAAACATTCAGCCTCATTACTCAGAAGGCACCTTCCAGCTGCCAGCACCACTTTAAAGCTCTTGCTGAGCCTGAGGGGTTCGTACACGTGAAGAAAGAAGGCACAGATGGATTTCTGCGCAGAAGAGAAGCCGTGAGTGCACACCTGTGTGGGAACGGGACAGGGTCCAGCGGGAGCTCCCAGCCTGGCAGGGCTGGCGCTGCCCAGCTCTGCTCTTGGATGGGGACACAGCCCGCGCCGGGTGACAGCCAGCGGTGACCGAGAGGGGCTGGGGCCAGGGCTGCCAAGCCAAGCCAAGCCAAGCCAAGGCAGGGCTGCTGGGACTCGGCGCAGCTGTGCGGGACTCTGGCACCGGGCTGTATCCCACGGAACGCGGCCCGGGCCGGCTGCGGCAGCAGACGAGGAGCGGCAGCGCACACAGAGAGCGGCACACGGAGAGCGGCACACGGAGAGCGGCACACGCGGGGCGGCACACGGAGAGCGGCACACGCTCCTGTCCCAGCCCTCGCTGCAATCGCTTCCCTTTCCGGCCGTGGGTGTGTCTGCATCTGCGTTTGCAACGCACATTTTCGGTCATGCCAGGGAAGCCGGAGGTTGGTGGAGAGCAAGGAGCAACCTGCCCGCTTCTCAGGGCCGCTTTGCTCGGAGGGGTGCAGCCGTGCCCCGGGTGCTTTGCCGCGGGTGCCAGCTGCCTGCGCGTCAGGCGGATCCCGCAGGGAAGCCGCACCGCCTCGTGTGCCACAGCTGAGGAATGCTGCTTCTCACCGCCACAGCCATCATGGCAACGCAGCTCCACCGACGGGACAGCCAGCCCAAACCACAGCAGACACACTCTAGGTCTGACTGTACTTCTTTCCTGATCCGCTTTCCCCAGCTCAGAGAGGACTCGGTGCAATAACATTATAAATATATGTTGATTCTTCACTCAGAAACTTAAAAAGCAAGTAGGCAAGCAAAACCCATTCTTACTAGATTTTTTTCCCATGTGGGAGAGAAAAAAAATGGGGATGTAGTTTAATAAAAACCTGTTGGTTTCTAAACTGTACTTACAACCAAAAAACAGTCCATCAGAAAAAAAAAATGAGCTGGATAGTAATGCACTATAAATATAAATGGCAAAGAAAACACAAGCAGCTCATTTTGAGTGCATTTTGAGTTGTAACAAAATAACCCCTTGTTTCAATTTGTTTTAATAAACACAAATTAAATAATGCTGGCGGACAGATGATCTATTAAATAATATTCCAAGTACCATGCCTGTACGATGCACACAGGGCAGTTGTGTAACACCTGCTGCAAACCCAAAGCACAGCAGAGAACCTCACCACATCCTTCTTCACTCTCCATTCACTTGCAGAGAAACTGTCACTGCAAAAATACCCTCTAGCTTCAAGAAGCTTTCCATGTGTTTAATCTGTGCCCAGTTCCAAATCTCTCCTCGCTGCTTGCTGTGTATGGACTGGAGTATTTGTCTGAAATACAGAAAATACATATGCAAAGAAGGAATAATTCCATAAAACATGGAAAAAATTGTCCTCACTTGTCTTCTAGCCAAAGCAAGCAGAAGATAATCAATACAGTGGCCATTAGTTATTCAGTGGATATTGGTATAGGACACAGCAGAAGGTCATTTCCTCCAGATGATTTTTGTTCTTCTTTCCATTACCCCTTGCAATTTACCTATGCATCCTCTGATTCCTAATATGTTCACATATATCCCAGAGAGCTGATGTCTGATGTGAACCCTCTTGTCCCCTGGTTTCTTTCTCAGTTATACACCAGCCAGGAATGCTGTCCCAGTCTTCAAATAACAGCTCCTGTTGGAAAACTACCAGAAAAACAAGCTTACTTAAAACAAAGACATTGAGTAAACAACTTGATTTGAAAAATATAAAACCCAGAGCAACTAAACACCAGTTTAATGTTAAATGTGAAATAAGTTCACTGTTCCAGAGCTTGAACTGCAGCTCACATGTCGCCCCTCGGAGCAACACGCAGCAGAAAAAGTACTGAAGGATCCTGGTTTGAAGTGCGTGTTTACAAACTGCCACACAGTTGGTTTCACTTTTAAAAGAGTGAAGAGAAGCTTCCTGGAAGGAGCACGTGAAATCCCAGCCAACATCACAGAGTACCCCCTCCTCTGCAGTAGCTGTGCATCTTGGAAAAGATGAACTGCTGGGAGAGAAGTGCTGAACAGACGTGTTCAACTCTCCTCTCTGTCCCTTAAGTTAACCTGCCCCATCCTTTAAGAACTGGCAAGACTTCCTTTTTCCCTTTAAATTATTTATTTGGTACAGGTAGTGCTTACAGTAAGTGAAGAAATGGTAAATTTTTGTTGATTCTGTTGTTAATTCAGGTTTCTTGCTCTCCTTTCTCAATGATGCATCAAGCAGTCCTTGAAGAGCATCCTTGAGAAATCCCAAGTACCTAATGCAGAGACCTCAGCACTGGAGGCTGTGTCACAGGGTGGCACTAGCTACAGCCTCTTTAAAAAGGCGCTTGCCAGAACAGCCAATGAGTTATTTGCAGCCTCTCAGAACTCTGAGTGCGACCCGTAGTAATGTGCAGTCCTGCACTGACACTTCCTAGCACTGCAAGCAGCCCAAAGGAAGTTTCTTTAACGTAAAATTACCCACAGCTGCTGCTTGCTGTGACAGTAAGTGCTCTGAGTACACCTAGCACTGCCATATCAGCAAGGGGAGCATCACTAATTTCTGTGGAATTTTACCTAACATGCGTTTGAACACAAGAAATGACATTATCATTCTCTCCACATATTTTTATAGGTTTGGACCACTACTTTCCACATGGAATGATTCACCTGAAGTCAGCAATGAATTGCTCCTCTCTGAAGGCCTGTTTGAATGCTGACCTAATAGAAAAATGTTCTAAGGGAACCATGTACCTGCCTAGAGTGCTTGGAGGATGGAGATATTATTTTGCAATATTTGTCATTAAGGGAATGACTAATCTGTCAAGATACTTGGCTATGTCTCTCTTCCAGACTGCTCCAAAGACACCCTGGGTATGATCTGACATCCTCAGTGTACTCCTCAAACAGCCAGGAGGGAATTTCCACACTTCGATGAGGTCAAATATCACCTTTTCCTTCCTTTCTCTCCCAGCCTTCACACTGGGAGTAGTCCAGGGTGCCACTGTGGGATTAATAACCTTGTACGGGAAACCTTCATTCTGGCCTTTTCTAACTCCAGAGGGTTTCACTTAAAAATTTTGAAATAGTTTTTGTCAGTATGATGACTAGAAGGGGTGAAAGGCCGCCCTTCCTGAGATGTCTCCTGACTTTGACAAGCAGATTTGCTCAGAAAGTGCTTTCTCTCCTCTCCGTTACCACGCAGCCTTTACCACATCTCAAAGACATTCATTACCTTTCTACTCTTCACCAAAAAGCCTCTACTGCAACACTGGAAGTGATAAAAAGCAAATACCACCCTAAAACAGTTTTAGAGAAGTGAAAATAATTCCACTGACAAATTTGGTATTTTGCTACTGTTTTTGTTTTCCACTAAAGAAGTGTCATTAAACCTCTGCTGGTTCTACCCAGCATGGAGATCAGGGTGTCCCAAGAAGCGGTTTTGTTTAAACTTTTTTGCCCACCGCAAAATAAGAAAGACACTTTATCCCCATTTCAAAAGAAGTACTTGTTTTTCACTTATTCTTTTCAATGCTTATTTTAATTTGAACTTTTAAGGTGGTGCACTAATGGTTATACTCCTATACTCTAATCTTTAGCTTTCTTGCTGTTGTGCTCCTGACAGCATTCACTTGTGGGAGTTGTAAAAGGGATTGATTCTCTAAGCCACAGAGACTCTGAATCAATGTCTGACTAACCTCATCCAGGTATTTGCAGAGACTTTCATTAACACGGATTAAATAGTCATCAGAAGGGATGTCTGCTGACTGTGTTACATGCAGATAATTTGATAAAGATAGTGCCCACATCCAGATTTAACAAACATATTTGATTGTTTAACGTCCCTCTGCACACCCAGGTTGACAAATACAGCCTTTGAGGGGGGAGGAGCAAATTAGGCTGCAGCTGGAACAGAACATGGAGCTAGTGTTCTGCATCACCTGGCTAACCTCAAACAAGATTAATCATCTCTCTTCACCTGAGACGGTGTAACCCAGCTTGTATCTGCCAAGAAAACTTCACTGTTAAAAATACCCTTCTTCTTGCTAAGCTGTTTGCTTTCTGTATTGACAAAAGGCATAAGGAATATGAGAATGTCCTGTCCTTTAGAATGCAGACTACATTAACGGGTCTCCTTTCAGCTTGTCTTTGCAGAAGGGATAAAGCAGGTCTGACATGAGCAGGACAGCCATCCCTGCTTCCCAAGGAAACTGCTGTTCCAATTCCTGCCTGCTGCTGTCCACTGTCTCCTTCAAAACCAACACTTCCAAATGTCCAGGAGCAGAGGGGGAATCACAATTTAGGCTCAATGCCTAAATTCATATTCTTTTCACAGAGACCTACACATCCACACAACAGCGACCCTGTAAGCAGACATACAGTCCCAGCTGATCCACTTGACAAATTTCAGCTCTATTTTTAGAACTTTTATAAACTAATGTCAGTGTTTATGTAAAACAAGGTGGCTGAGGGCTGGGACTGATGAGTTCTCAGAGAACTCTGTCTGGTTTATACGTTACTCAGAGGATTTTGCTGTTAAGTGAAACAAGATCCATTTGTAATGAGAGATATTTTATTTTTTATTTAGGAAAGGCTGAGCACTTAATTGGTCCAGGTTAGTGTTAATCCATGGTAGTGCTAAATTTAGATCCAGAAATGGCTTCTTGTGATTTGCACATTTTGATCTTTATGACTGAAAAATAGTACTGAGGCAAATACAACAGCCTGCAGGGCCAAAGTCAGAGAATGCAACAACTTGACTTCAGCAATCTTCAAATAATTAAAAAAACACAAACAAACAAACAAACAAGAGAAAAATAAATTTAAAAACCCAACCCCAAACCAAAACCACCACAAAACAAAATCCAATGAAAACAGCACCCCTACTACATGTAATTGAAATTCCTGTAGGAACTAGAAAGGCAGAATACAATGAACAGGATTAGAATTAGACTAAGGGTTTGAGTGAACTTCTTCACTTATTAAGAAAACCAGAAAGAGTGGCAGTTTTAAAATTCATAATCACAATATTCATCTAGGAAATGGTGCCCTACCACACAGCCCATGTTTGGCTGCTGTTTTTTAGCAATGCACAGCACAAACCTCTGCTGGCATCCATAGCTGGGCACCTCTGTGCCCCTCTGTACTAATGCAGATCAGTCCCTGCACTTCAGAGAAGACACAGCCTGAAAGAGAGGGAAGAACAGAGGGTCAGGATGCACTGTGCTTTGCTGATCTCCTGTTCTGGTGCTTACATGAATCATCCCACAGACACAGCACAGGACTGTACAGCTGTACATTCAAGAACAATAAAAATACAGAAAAGTTCACCTGTCATTTGCAATTTGCATTACAAAGCAAAAAGACATGGCTCAACATCTTGTTCCTTCTTTTGAATATGATTTTTCAGCTAGGCATAGCTGAGGGTTCAGCAAGACATCCCTCAAATAACTACCATGCAAAAGGATGTTCTATCCTCTTGGCTTTATGAAACTCAGCTATAAACTCTGGACCACTTTTCCTGTGTCCTACCAGCCAAGCAAAAGAAAGAAACAAGGGTTGGCATTTCACAAAATGCAGACACGGATTTAAGTATCATTCAGTGAGAACAATTCACTGGGGACTTCAAAAGATCAGCGTAGCTGTTGCGACATAGAACGTAACTGAGATGGAAAATCCTAATCTTCTCCCCGGGATGTTTACTGCCTATGTTACAGTCCCCTGTACATCCAGCCATCCCTGGTGCCCGTAGGAATTGTATAAGCAGAAAAAGAACAGAACATTCTCAAGAAAGGCTCTGAAAAGCAAAGTGTGATCTCCAGGGTGAGCGCTTGTGCCATTAAATGTCTGACATCAGATTTCGCTGCAGGCGATGGCAAATTTGTCACCGACTTCAATAGCAAAGTCTGGGCTACAGGCTCCCTCCTCCCACCACTTTCCCTCGGCCTTGCCCCTCACCAATGAGATTAGTGGGACAGAAATAGAGGGAAGCTTTAAGGAGGACGTAAAGGAAAAGCTTGGGCACTATGTTTGCGTTTGTCCTCAGCTACCAAGAGCTTCCCTGTTTCCAAAGGGCGGAGGTCAGCACACCCACAGGCAGATCTGCAGTGCTGCTCTGGGCACCGCTGGGAGTCACCCAGCCCCGTTCCCAATGAAAGGAATCACAGCTTGGAGAGGCCTATTTTCCAGCAGCACTATGCACTGTGCTGTGCTAATACACCTGAACCCGTGCTGCAGTTGCAGTCCAGGGCTTTTCTTTAAAAGCACAATTCCTAATTTTCCAGAAATTTTCTATATACTATTGCAAGAGACAGTGCAGGACAGGGCTGAGTTTCCAAATCTCCTTTGCCCAGTCAATGTATGGCACCACTGGTGTGCAACAGATCCCCCTTCAGAAAGCCAAGCTAACAATCCGAGCCATTTTGCCATTTTGCCATCTTGCTTTGAAAAACCAGAAATTGATAAAATGAAGCAGTTTTTGGGTTTGGTGCCTTTAAAACTGCTCAGTGAGCCCAAACACTCTTGCAGGCAGTGCAGCCACTCAGGGCCACTTCATGCCCACAGCACCTGGGGAAGTTCTCAAGGGGAGAACTTGGCTGGCCCCCTGCCAGCAGCCTCTTCCCTGCCATCCTAGCCCTGGCTGGGTCCTTGCACAGTACTGGTGGCATTGTGGGAGCTCAGATGCCTTTTCTTGGTCTTTGAACATAAATGGAAAACACATTTTATCATGCAGACGTGTAATTGATATCCTGGAAAAGTGTCCCAGCCAGAAAACACACCATGGTGAAGCAAGAAAGTATTTTGTGAAGTGTCTCTTTTACTAGAAGAAACAGTAACATCCATGCTTTAAAAGTAT
Source organism: Machaerirhynchus nigripectus (assembly GCA_013397975.1). Classification (NCBI taxonomy): domain Eukaryota; kingdom Metazoa; phylum Chordata; class Aves; order Passeriformes; family Dicruridae; genus Machaerirhynchus; species Machaerirhynchus nigripectus. Next base: position 1,950,421 of record VZRQ01000333.1, read on the forward strand.
AATAAATATATAAACCAAAATATACCCTAATGCAGCTGATAAAATTCAGTTTTAATCTAAACAGTTTTTAAAGCGAATGTTACAATAAGAATGTTTTATAGGGTCATCTAACCTCACAATTCCATATTCAGCCTAATTTTTTTACCTGTTTTTTTCCACTCGTGAAAGATATTACGCATATTATAACTGCCTTCCTTAACTGGCACTTCCATTTTATGGGTTTCTGAAAGAAGCAATTAAAAAGTTTGAAATAGAAAGCATCAGATAAATACATGATTCATGCTGCAATTTTCCATATGCTGACTACTGCCAACTTTACAGCTTGGCAGATGCTGGGAATATCCCAGCTCTACCCTTGCAAGCCTCCTCTAGGATCAACAAGAAAACATATTTTCAGGCTTCAAACATCTGCAGGATCTCTGGTGTGCTACGGGTAAGCTCCCAGAATATAATTGCTTAACCAAACCTTACTGGAGCTTGCTAGGCTCTGAAGTTTTCCACTTCCCAATAGCTGGCACATTTTCCCCCTTTCAGCTTTGAGAATCAGGTGAAAGAAACTCAAAACCAGCATCCAAACTGGGGAAATCTGCAAGTCGGGTGGCAGGTGGGGACGTGCTGTTCTCCTCTGCAGATCATTTGATCCTTTGCAGAGGCTCCAGCGTGGGGAAGGCCCAGGGCTGAGTTTCCCTGTGTTATTCCAAGGCTGTCTGTGCCAGGCTCACACGTGCAGGCAGCGTTCCCGAGGGTCACAGGCTGTCCCGCAGCCCTGACGGGCTCGCAGCTGCACGGCTCGCCTGGCCCTGGCCCTCCAGTGACGATGGAAGCACTGGAAGGCAGTCAGCACACACCCATCCATCATCCAGGCACTGCCTGTCCCGCTCTTTGCTTTGGCAGCTTCACGCCACAGAGTTTCTGGAACTGATGCTTTCACAGCACTTAGACCCTTACTCTTTCCATACTTTCTCCCATGCTAAACACGCTCACACTCATTTCCCTTTAGAAAATGTACATACCATGTACAGGACTAAGAGCTACCTGGTGCAAACGTCATTTTAAGTGATTTGGTAAAATCTATAGGATGGAATTTTCCTATCAGCTCACCAATATATACTGCGAAGCACAACCAGCAGCGCTGAATAGTTGTTTAAATGCTGTCACAAATTAAATGGCATTCCTTTTCCCCAGACATCTCATTTAAAGCAAAATGCTTTTGTGCAGCTTGTGAGTGTTCAGCGAGCAGAGGCTGTACGGCTGCAGCTATTACCTAAAAGGATCAGACATCTATGCTACATGATTGTGTTGAAGTCTGCCGGTGTTTTGGGAGTCAGTCTCTCTGAACACTGCTTTTTGTGGCAGAAGACAGGCTCTAGGGTACCGAGGAGAGGAAGACACATGCACAGAAAAGAGCAGAAGAGCAGAGAGAGGTTAAAGAGAAACTCACATGGTTCTTAATCCATATTCTTTGGACATGATACCGTCCAGCTGGACACTGCTGAGAAGGACCACATGGCCTTTTCAACAAGCCGAGGGCTCGAGTAAGGCAGTACAACTTCAGCTTCCAGTGCCGGGAGTAATTTACACAATTCACTGGTAGGTGGCAACACCGCACAGAGCTAACCCCTGTGCAGACACGGGGTGGAAGGGATCCACGGCCTGGGTTAGCACAGGGCCGCCACCAGAGGCCCCGTACGCTCAAACTTAGGGATACTTCATTTTTTGAAGAAATACGGCTAAGTCCTTCCTCTTTCGCCTACTGGCCACACTCAAAAATCTGAACAACCTTAAAACAAACACCTCCAGAAGAGCAGGATATATTTCTGACTGACGGAAAGGACAGCCAGCCCTTTGCAGGTGTGGCACGCCAAAAGATTTCCAAGAAGGGGGAGGTGAGGCCGGGGGGGAAGTAAGGAAAAACAGAATAAAGGGGAAAAAGAGACGGGATGCGGAGGAGAGGCAAAGTTTGCTATACTGGGAAGACAGGCAGGCGTGCCCGGCTCGGTCCGCCCGCAGCCCAGCCCATCCCGGCCCGGCCCCGCCCGCCCGCAGGGCCATAAGAGCGGCGCGGCGCGGGCGCGGCGCGTTCGGGTCGGGATCAGCACCAGGATCGGGATGCAGAGCGCGCTGTTCCTGGCGGTGCGGCACGGCGGGCGCATGGAGCGGGGCGGCCGCCGCCGCAGCGAGCCAGAGGAGGCCGACAAGGGCAGGATGAAGAGAACGATGTGAGTCCCCCCGCCCGCAGGGAGGGGAAGCGATTTCCTCGCCTTCAGGAGCTGCGGGTGACTCCTGCTGCAGGAGCCGCCGCAGGGAAAGCGCTGCTGTCGAAAGCTCTGCGAGCTGTCATTTTTAACGAGCATCTCCCTCTTCTTTCTTCCAGCATTAAAGATTGGAAAGCAAGACTGAGCTACTTCCTGCAGAACTCTTCCAATTCTAATAAAAGGAAATCTAAGAAGGCAGCAAAACACCGCAACTACTTCAGGTAAGTTATAAGAAAGAGACTTAGTTTAAATAACTCAAGTGTTCTACAGAAGCAGTAAAGCTTGAGCAGTGTAGTCTGATGTTCTCCCTCTCTTTCTGCAGACCTTCCCCTGAAGAAGCCCAGCTGTGGTCAGAAGCATTTGATGAACTTCTTGCTAACAAATGTAAGTTTGTCTTCAAAAAGTAACATTCGGGAGCAAAGGGATGGAGAAGTTTATATGTCTGTAAGAGTTTGCTTCCTTCCATGTCAGCACTGTAGCTCTCGTGTAAAGAGCTTTGATTCTGGTCTTGCAAGTTAAATGCTGCTAACAGTTTAAAGCCAAAATACATAGAAGTGTTTTTTTAAAAAACTGTAAACTAATGGTAACACAAAGAATACCTCATTGTTGTAGATTTTTTTCCTTGAAACCCCCGTAGCTAAAATCATACCTATCAGCTTGGCTTGGCCAAATGGGAAAAGGGCTTTTTTTTCCCTGAGCTCGCTGCATAACCAAGGCAAACGCTCTCCAGTAATGTGGGAAGGATGCTGCCACACAGGTTCAGGGATCTCAGGGTTTACTGTAGCTCTACAAGAAGCAGCATTCAACAGTAAAGCAAAAAGACTAAGAAATAATACTACTATTTGCTCTTTGAGCTTGAGTCCTCCTTTCCACTGAAAGAATATTCCAGAGTACTGTAGCAGTCATATTTACTGCAGTGTAAAGGTTAACAGAGGAGATCTTATCTAGAGAGAAGTGGTTTTTTTTTAATGTATTCTCAGGCATCACAGGAGGAAATGTACCAACTAGAAATGGTTTCATTTTTTGTGTTTGCCTAAGAAATGGCAAGCTCAAAGTGAAACCTGCCAAGCTTTAATATTAAAGCATTAACTTATTATTAGCATAATTTATGCAAACATAAATTATAGAATTTTTTTATTGCCATGATATCACTGAAAATAACAGACCTAGAGCAAAACATTTTGGTAGAAACTGATGTGACAGATAGGTGAAATCAAGATTCCTGAAATAGTTAATTGATGACGAGTATCTTTTTCTTTCCTTAGATGGTCTTGCTGCTTTCCGAGCTTTTTTGAAGTCCGAGTTTTGTGAAGAGAACATCGAGTTCTGGTTGGCCTGTGAGGACTTCAAGAAAACGAAGTCACCCCAGAAGCTGACATCGAAAGCAAAGAAAATCTACAATGACTTTATTGAAAAGGAGGCTCCCAAAGAGGTAAAGAAAACCTGGTTAAACAGAAATGCTCTGTTCTATGAGTTCTTGCAGCAGTTGTTTCTTTGAACTCAAGATACAGATGTCAAACTGCATTGTTACATACCTCACTGTTAATGTCTGGGTCTGAATGCAACTGCCTTTTCACCGAGGTGGAAAATGGCACAAGTAGCGTTGCAGAGAATTTCCATTTTAACTGAGAAAAGGCACATCTGAACTAGTTTTGGCTTTGTGCAAAATAAGAATTTTCTTCTAAAAATTGTCCATTAATTTGACCCTGTAGTAATAGTATCTTGCCTTTTTCACCTCCTCAGAAGCTGTACTGTGTATTACACTTAGCTGAGTTCCGTTCTCAGCAGTAATGTCCCTCTTTGTGTATTTCAGATAAACATAGACTTCCAGACCAAGAACATGATCGCGCAGAACATCCAGGAAGCCACCCATACCTGCTTCAGCGCGGCGCAGAAGAGAGTTTACAGCTTGATGGAGAATAACTCCTACCCACGCTTTTTGGAATCTGAATTCTACCAGGAACTGTGCAAGAAGACCCCCATCAGCAGAGCAGCCCAGGGCACATGAGCGATGGAGAGGAGGGAGAAGCAGCCTCTGGGCTGGTGAGGAAGCCGAGCCACAGCTCATGAGCAGCATCCTGACCCGAAAGGCTGAGGCACTGAGCGCTCAGTCTGTTTGCCATGGTGCAAGGACAAATACTGACTTTGGTGCAGAGCTGATGGCCCAGAGTGGTGCTGTTGGAGGGTGTTCATGGTGATGGCAGAAGTGTGCCAGCCACCTGCTGGCACTGCCCTTCTCTGCCAGTGCTGCAGCGAGAGGTGGCTGTGCGTTAGACCAGCCCGTGCTGTGCCGGAGCCCTTCTGTCACAGCCCAGGAGCGATGCGGCAGGTCCGGACAGAGCTTCCTTCTTGTGAACAGAAGCTGCTCTCTGCACTGGGGCAGTGCTGGGAACTTGAGTAATTGGTTGCCTATTTATTTTTCCTAAACATTGCCCAGCGCTGCTGTTGTCGGTGGCTCGGTGTGCTCACACCGGTTCTGTTACTGCCTCGAGCTGCCAAGGGCTGTGCTGGGTTTCTGTGCAACCTCCTCACAGTAACAGCACTGTGAGGAGAGGAAGGCATATATAATAACTCAGTTCCCAGAGGAACAGGTTCTGCAGCTAAAGTATGCAGGGCTGGGTTGTGTCAGCAGGGCTGCGTGGGGCCAGACTGAGGGCAGAACTTGGCCAAGGCGAACAGGAGCTGTATAGTATTATATTTATATGTGGATTATGATTGTGTTCAATGCTGCAATATCATAATTCTGTCTTGAAGACAGCAAGCTTCAGTGAAGTTTTATTATTTTTAATAAAGTATTTTGATACAAAGCTTCTTTTGTTGCCTAATTTGTGTTGCAAATGCAGATACACTGTCTGGCACTGGACTCCAGGGTATGGGGACTGTGGGTCCTGAGTGAGATCTTAATAGGGCTAATTTTAAAGCAGTTAGTTCTTGATCTATGAAGTGAGTTTTTGTTTGGGTTTTATCAACAGAACAAAAACCTTCAGAGCCTGAGAGCTTAACTGGGAGATGTGTTCAACCACATGTTCTGTCCCAACATGTCTGTGAAGCCAACCCTTAGGACATGCAAGGCACACATACAGCTACACATGCTGGCAGATCAAACAGAGCAGCAGTGCTGCTGCAGGGCACAGGATGCCATCGGGAATACAGGCACCCATAGAACTGCACTTGGTCCTGCCCAAGACCTCTGCTTCAGAGAGGATTTAGGAGGACTTCAGTATCAAAAAGCCTGTGCATAGTCAGGAGAGGCAATAGTACAATAAAGGCACTTGACTCCCAGCTAGGCGACAGTTGCTTGGGGGAAAGTTATTGGTCATTGTTATCCAGTGTATTATTTTTTCCCCATACCAGTCCCTAGTTAGCTTTGTGTCATCTGCACTTCTGGTCTGTTTAGGGCCTGGCTCCAGCTATTTTGACTCCAATGCTCAGTTCACAGTTTTCATTGCTTGGTTCACATGTATCCACAGCAGTCACTTCTATAGCACTCCACTTTTCAAGCATCAAGAGAATTCTAACTATGGGATTTTCTACTTCAATTACACATCCAAAAGCTGTTAAAAAGCAACTCCTTCAGGTCTGTATGTACACATTGCAAGAGGGGAGCCTACAAGAACAATGGAGAGGGACTTTTCACAAGAGCATGGAGTGACAGAGGAAAGGGGAATGGATTCAAACTGAGAGTCAGTTAGATTAGATTAGATTAGATTAGACTAGAAGCCTAATCTTCCTTAGGAGGAAGTCCTTTGCTGTGAGGGTGGTAAGGCCCTGGACCAGCAGGTAGCCCAGAGAAGCTGCGGATGCTCTCCCTGGAAGTGTCCAAGGCCAGGTTGGACAGGGCTTGGAGCAACCTGGGCTAGTGTAAGGTTCCCTGCCCATGGTAGAGGGGCTGGAACAAGATCTTCTTTAAGGCTTCTTCCAACCCAAACCAATCTATGATTACATGAGGGTTCTACGTATAGTAGACTGTATACATGCATACACACAGACATGCATATCTCTTATACTGGCTTTATACACAGAAATTAATTTGGTGCAGCCCCCACCTTGCCATAGCCCTGTTTCTGGGGCTGTGAGAGCTGACTCTTATGCAGCTGCATTTGCTGATCAGTTAAGTCCACATAAAGAAAGCACAAGAAAAACTCATCCCAGTAATTTCCTGCAGCAGACTTTTTTTACTAACCAGGAAAATGAGATTTGGGCTAATAATTGCTTTTGTAATATAACAAAATAATAAAAATAGCCAGAAGTATATCTATTAAAGACTCAGACCTGGGGCTGGAATAATTCCATGAAGATTCAGCTGTGCCAGTTTGGGATGTGGTAATTAACCGCTGCTGGTGTCTGGTTTTAAGGAAAGAAACATTTCTAGTTTCAGTAGGTGCCTGAACTACTTACAGCACAGTATGTAGGGGAAATTAAGTGGGGCTGTTAGGCCTGGCATCCCTGCCTGAGGCTGCCCTGGAGTATTTTTTAAATCTGAATCATGAACACTGAGCATTAGGAAGGCCATGCAGGCAGCTCTGCAGCTGCCACAGTGTGCCACCACGGTGGCAAAGCAACCAGGCCATGCTGAGTGCCTGGCACAGTCTGTCTGCAGCACCAACGAGCCCTGGCTCCAAGGCCAAGCTGTGCAGCAAAACAACCTGGTGTATCAACAGGAAAAAAAAATCTTTTTAGTAAAATCCAACACACGACGTTCCTACCAATTGCTGCTTTCCCATTTTTATCCAGAGCCCTGTTTTCCCAACTCCTAGGAGTAAGCTTGACCAGAAAACAGGGTACTCCAGGCATACTGCAAGTGCTGCAACCTGAGATATTGCTTTGAACATTTCCTGTGGAAATAAAACACAACGATTGCTTTAAGAGATGCTGGTTCTGTACTCCGGGCAGCCTTAGAGCTGCAGTTAAAATTGGTACTCTGGTATCAGTATCCACTGGCAACAAATAATAAACTGTTCCTGCCCCCACAGCCCCTCCACGTTCACACAGCGTCACTGGCATGCTTTTGCCCACAGCCAAGCACACCGTGATGCCAGGGACAGCACTGGCGTGGGAACAGCAAGGGGGGTGACACAGCTGGGGGCCTGCAGGACAAGGTGTGGGTGCTGCTCAGCAGCTGCCCACAGCACCGTGCCTCTTTTAGCTTCCACCAGGTTATAAAACTGCTCCTGCCCACATTCCCCTTTGGGATAAGGGCTGGAGCTGCCCAGGCAGAAAAATAAGAAGGGATCAGTGAACAGCTGCAAAGGAGCACAGAACCTGGACAAAACCATAAACAAGCTTAGCGCTGATAGGGAACAGACATGCTGCAGAACGCTGAGGAGTGAGATGTGGGCATCTGTAGGAGGGCACCCCAGCACCTGGGTGCAGCCTCCAGCCACACAGCGAGCCCAGACTGGCTCCAAGCAAGTCACTGCCAGCCCATGCCCTCCCAACACACCTGATACTGCATGTAGGTCTGAGGAGCTGGAACTGCTGGAACACCCCAGCAAATCTGGAAAAACAGCAACTTCTAACTATCCACATATCACTGTTTTTAAACCACAGTGTCACAATATTTGGTGCTTTTCTTAGATGCTAGAGGCAAGCAGTTTCCCTACTTGTGTATCACATAAAAATGCACCTCTCACCTTTCTGAAAATGAAGAGAAATTCAAAATTGCAACTGGAGTATCTCTAGTAATTCCTCAAACCAGAACTTAATGCAAAGACTGCACAATCATTTAAAAAGAGAGTAAATCTAATTTTCTAAGCCAACCACATGATTTTGGGAAACTAGGTCAGGAGTTTCAACTGACCACATCCAGAAACAATTTGGGTTTTGAAGGGCTTGCCCTGACACCACAGCACAGGGCAAGCTGAAGGAGAGTCCTCCATGCTGCCAAAATGCAACATGTAAATTAACCTCCTAAAGCACAACGCCAGGGCTGCTGACCCTCATCAAGTGCTCTGTGGCCCAAGGACTGGAGAGGACCTCTGAGAGCAGGGTGAGCTCAGCAGTGAGGACAATTCACCACTCCAGGAGAATGGGAAAGCAATGCCATGCAGTAGACAAATGGCAGTGCAGGGATCCTGCTCCATGGATTTGTGTATTGTGGCTGAAAGATAAAAGCAGACTATAAATACAATCATTCTGCTTCTCCACTTGAGATTGCAGCTCTCCCTTTGGAAAAAGGGACACTACTGATGGTTTAAAGGCACGCATGTATGTGTGTGGAAAGGTTTCTTGGATGAGACTTTGTAATTTGGAAACTTGAACAGAGAAGAAATGTGACCTTTAGAAGTAGTTTTAGGATCTTAATGGATTTTTTTTCCCAAATTTAATTTACTGCGATTCAAGAGTGAAAAACTGGTCAGAAGCTGGGACAGCACCCCAAATTCAACTTCCCTCAGGTGACAAAACATTACCGATGACTCTTCTTTGTCCCACCAGCACACCTCACACGTGCCAGGGAGCAGCAAGGCTTCTACATAACGCCAAGGTGCACCCCAGAGACAGGCCAGAAACAGGGCTGGTGACAGACCCACCTAGAGTAGGGAGCAAGAGCTGTATGGGAGGCTGCACCTACAGCAACACTCAGAGAGAAAGAGAGGGACCTCGAGGCTGAGCTTAAATGGAGCCCCTGCCATTTAAGGGCAGCAGGTGGGGGTACAGGAGGGACTGGTCAGGGCAGTTAAACCCATCAGTGCCCTCAGGGCCCTGACACAAATATGGAGACGTCCTTTTCTGAAGGTTCCTGTGCTGTCCATACGAGCCCGTCAGCTCAGACTGTTTCTGAGAAGGCTCCACAGTCAGATTTGTGGTGAACACCCTCAGCAATTGGCCTCATTCAGTTCTGTAGCTGTGCTAATTGGCATTACCCTGAGTGCCCTGACTGGGAAACGAAGACTAGCCAGCCCAGGGAAAACAGTCCCGCTGTTATCCTATGTAGGAGTTTCGAATGTGAGTCCTTTGGCAATCTTTCATTAAAATAATCATTTAGATCAGAGTTTCCAACAGCTACAAAGTACCCATGAGCAGCAATTAAAAAATGTTCCATTAAAAATATTAAATATTCCATTCAAGATAATCTAATTGACATAAATTAGTACTCATGTTCCCCAGCCAGTTTTCCCACTTGGGATCTCATGGAAGAAGTTGCGTTTCTGCATTACGGATTTAGACTAGAGAGCAGCTCAGTGGCTTTTTGGATGGGAGCCTGCCTTTGGGCTTCCAGGGGACATGGGACTCATATGATATTTTTAGGGCTCGGAAAGTCGGCTGTCCAATATGGAAAAGACATTCGGGAGCAGAGCAGGCTGTTTAATGAGCTGGTGTGTTCCTTTGCCTCTGGGGATGTCCAAGGGAAATGGAAATACCAGGAGCATGGCAGAGGGGCTGTGCTGGCACCCTCTTGATTTGACTACTGCTTTTAAAGGCCTGTGGGATTACTGGGTTCACTGGGACCAGCTGGAGCTGATGGGGCTGAGCCTGGGATGCGAAGAGGCGCCGGGGGAGAGCCGTCCCCAGTGTCCCAGGGCCATCACAGCTGTGGCATGTGCTGGCCTTGGAGGGTTCCCCGCCCTCAGCAGGCTCTGTGCTGCCTCAGGGAGATTCTGTGCCGTGTGTGGCTGCCCTGCCTGGCACCTGCCCAGCCTGAGCACGGCTGTTTGCAGAGCTGAGCTGTCTCCTGTCCTTGGTTCGCGCTGTTTGCTGTCCCTGATACCTGCTGTGGGCTGGGTTCGGGCGTCGGAGCACGGGGAGGAGTGACTCCCAGGCAGGACAGCGCTCTTCAGCCACCTTCGGTGCCATCGGCACACCGAGATGTGGTTTTGGCCCCTTGTCCTCTGCGCAGCTGCTGGCCTTGGGAGCAGGGTCCTTCTGTTGTCAAAAGGAGAGGTCAGCTCGCTCGGCAGCAGCAGCCCTTCAAGACAAAAACGCCAGATAAATGTGCAGCGTAAATGGGTCACAGCTGAGAGCTGAGAGAGAGATCAGCTGTGACTTCAGGAGCAGAGAGTCGCAGAGCTCTGTGGAGGTCAGGGTGGAGTGACACGATCCCACTGGCTGCAGCGCTGTGATGCTGTGGAGATTACGCACGTTCCAACAGGCTAATGTCTGTGTGAGTGCATAGGTCACTACAGCAAATACACAGAATATTCCCAATAAAGGCTCCTTGCTTCTTTTCTTTTAGAGGGAAAAGTGAAGTGCTGTGCAGAGCTGCCTGTGAGAAGGGGTCGGGTAGCTGTCTTGTAGCTCTTTGAGGAAATATGAGAGCCCACAATTTTCCTGCAGTATGGTGTTCTGAAACACAAACACACTTGTAAACAATTTCTCCTTCTGTATGTTTCCTTACAAAAACAAAAAAATCACAGTGGTATAAATCCCACTGTGCTCTGGAACAAGCAACCTTTCCACAACAAAGAGTCTCTTGGTGTGCTCCTGCCCTGTAACTTTTGGAGAAGGTACCTACACCTCACATGCAAGAACAGCAAATCTCATTGTATTTTTTTTCTCAAGGTTGCTACTTTTGGGAGAACCTCCTGAAAGAGGCTTTTACATGCCTTCCCTTTTCATGGCTGGAATAGGAAGAAATATATTTCTTTATCAGCTCTATTGGACACCACAGTTAATCTCTTTTGGTAATTTCATTCCTGTGAGAAAACCAAACATTTATCAGGGCAACAAACTAATGGCAATGCCTGGTATCGAAAGGAGCAGCAAGCAGCAACTACATGATTTGCAGCCTACATCCTGGCTAATGCACTTGTCCTGCAACATGCCTGCTGTATTTAACCCAGACTAATTATTGCATAAAGCCTGCTTGAGCAAAGTCAGTTTTTTATGGTGTTCATCAAGGGTTTGAGCACGGTGTTGGATCTGGTGCCAAATAACCCCAGAATTCCTTTCCAATGCAGAGTTAGTTTGCAAAGGGAAAAGCAGCTCTGCATTGTCCAGCTGGCCACCAGACCTGCAGCCAGGGATAACCAGAGCCCTTCTCCAGCCTCTTCTGAACAAGGGGCTGGACATGCCTGGTTCGTCCCCATGGCCTCACTCTGTGACAGAGATAGGGAAACCAAAGTTAGATTGTTAGGTAAGGGACACACGTAAGGGCTAGAATGATATATTAGGAAATATTAAGTACAGATCCTCAGCTTTGTGCAGGGCAATTATACCAATCTACAGCATCCAGGGGATCTTAGTTAATGCGGTATAACTGAAACAGCAAAGCAGGGATTATACCCATAATCAGGTTGCAATAGCCAGCTCCCAAAAATAGCACCCAGAAACCCCAGAGGATGGCGAGTGTCTCTGAAGTCACTGGCATGCTTTTAGAACAGGAGTATGAGTCCAGCCCAGCAGCCTAGCCTGATTACAGGAGTACCGGGATTTAAGAGGAGCACCCTTGGCACGGGAAGTGGCTTCCCGAGGGAAGACAGAGCTTTCCCACCAAGCCAGCCACGTGGCTGGCAGCATGGGCAAAACAGGACGTCGCAGAGGACAGCTGGCCACTAGTGAGGAGAGCAACCTGCCAAGCATTTGCTTCAGCCCCGTGAATCACCACTGAGTGAAGGTTTCAGGGTCAGGCTCAGGGCGGGAGTCATCGCCTGTTCCCACATGAACAGGTAGAATTAGCACGGACTCGGAGAGGAGGCCCTGTGGGACATATTTTCCACTAGGAAATAGTAAGTGACTAACGATGATGGCAGTCGTTAACAAGGCAACAGGTTAGGAAATAATGTCCAAAGACAGCAGCAGCTCCTCTGAGTAAGTGCAGGATGGTGGAGCATTGCCCTGCAGCTGCCTGGGGGGAGGGCTGGGCTCGGGCAGGTGCTGCTGGTGACAACTGGAGGACCAGGAATCAATGCCACCAGAAACAAACAAATATGAGGGGAACAAAGTACTGTCTACTAGCAAAGAACAGATCAGCTGCAGGGTTTGCACCAGGTCTCAGTGCCATGGACAATGGAGGAGTGTGGAAGAACTGTCACTAAGGAAGCGTGGGCATAGCTGATAGCAGATTACCAGCAGATAGGAAATATTCCCCCCTTTAAATCAAGGGGAGCTTGCACGCCCCAAGGGTGGAAATAATGCAGCTGCTTTGCTGCTTTGCTGACAACAAAGCATAGCTTGTGCCTGTGGGACCTAGTGTGGCCCAAATTACTTTTTCCTGGAACAAGCCACTTGCAGAACTGACATAACCACAAATGAATACGCAGGGTTACTTTAATAGCAGTTTACCAAAACCAGCCACACTGGGGCAGCTTTTTTTAAATCTCAACACGTTGCTAACATGCGTATCAAAGGATCTGGAGTGACATCACCAGCTGGGTGACAGCTGCTTGGTCACATCCTCCCCAGTCCCACCACATCAGGGGACTGAAGGGCACAGGATATGCCTGTGCTGGGACAGCATCAGCATTCTTCAGTGAGCTTTCCATTGGGAAAGCATGGATTCAGGGAATTCTGCTCAGCCGGGCGAAGGATGTGGCCCTCGTGTTACGCTGTGCTCTGACGTACCAGGAGCAGCTGCTTTCCCGAGAAGCAGGACAGTCACACTGTCATATCCCCCACTCCCTGCACGTCCCTCACTGCCCTTGCATCTGATTTAGCAGCTGTGCAGCTGCTGTGGAGCTGGATGAGCAAGCTGGTTGGGCAGGAAACTGTTCTTTTTTTGGCGGATTTGTTTTCCATGGAATCAGACCACTGATCCAACTTAGCCTGCAGCCACCCAGACACTAAACAAGGGTGACAGGGAAGAGAGGCTCACACTGGTGAGACATGGCCTGAGATACAGGAAGGTGTGGTTGAGTGACGTTGAGGTTCAAGGCCCTCGTCACTGCTTTGTCATACTTTTCCCTTTAGACTCCACCTCCACCTTCCTTTGGTGCATCTTCACAAGGAATGCCATTCGTCTGGAAACAGCACTGTTGATTTTCTGCCCCTCCTTCCTTGATAACCCAGCCAGACTGGTCACAGGGCAGCACATCAGGAGATATTTACAGACTGTGGGAGCAGCTGAAATGGAGGATATCACCAGCAAAGCTGTGGATGTGATGTTGTCCAAACAGGGAAGGCGCAGCTCGGGTCATTCATTAGGGAAGAGAAGGGCTGGTTGGCTGGTTTAACATCCAATAAATAATTTCATGTCGCAGATCACCTGAGCACCTACTGACGCTTAACAGTCTGGTTGGGAGGTGCAGGGTTCAATTATGGCCTGGAAATAATTTCAGTACATTTGTAACGTGACCTGATCTGAGTCACTGATGTAATGCAAATGGGCAAAAGTGTCAGTGGACAAAGCTGCTCAGAACATCACCAGCCTTTTCCAAAAGCAGCCTACCTGCCTTCCAAACAGAGCTGGAAAAGCACTGATGCAAATTCATATCTTCCAGCAGTACTTCTTCCTTTATTTAGTGGCTTTCTGATGACGAGCACAGTTTTCAGAACAAGTAAAACTCATGCTGTTATGGACTAGGGAGCATTGCCTACAATGTATTGATTTTTATAAGGAAAATATCGGACAACAAATCTGCTGCCAGGACACTGTTTTAAGTGATTAAAGTAGCCAGCTTTTTTTTCCTTCTTTCACCAGGCAGTGATAGCTTCCCAAACTAGTTAGGATCATACTGATTTGCTCAAGGATCCAGTATATTTGAGATGAGGGTTAGTTCTAACTGTGTTGCTGCATTTTTCTTCCTGTGGAGTTTATAAATATTCTGCCCCTCTCAGGCCCTGCCCGTAACACAGAAAGAGGTTTACTGGCAGCAGGCACAGCTCAGCAGCAACAGCTGAAGCTGATGTTATTATTGACTGCAGTTACCGTATTTTGACTGGGGCCAAACAATCCTGACTAAAGCAAAGACTTTTACTGCTCTTGCTTGAACAGCTTCAACTTGCACCTGAATTTGCTCAAGTTTCAAGGAAATTTTATTTACAGCACGTGTGTTCCCAGATAACCTATATTCCTACTTTAATCTCTCCCAAAGAGGCAGGGATGCATTACTTGAGAATAGGGATGAAGCAAGGAAGTGCTGTGATTGATGCCTGATGCAGTTTCGGGAATGCCAAAAGACCCGGACAAGTTGATGTAGCAGATTATTTCCCTTTCCCAGAGCCTGAAGACTGATGATAATGATTTCTAGTCTTGCAATCTTCCCCAACTACTGTTTCTATTTACTGCCATAGCTGCAGTATTGCAAAACTCAGGGAATCCTTTTCACCCACATTTTCTCCTTGGCAGGAGTAAATGAAGTCAGCAGTATCGGATCTCTTTTTCCCTCCGTCATCCTTTTATGAAGAAAGAACCCAATCTGTCCTTGGTCACTAAGAGCTGGATGTGATGGACAGAAAAAACTGTGAGACGACCTTGGAGCCAGGTTTCTGGTTTGAAATGTCTTTGAAATGTAGCTTTTCCGCATCACCAAATGACCGCAGTTGCCGACGGGCACATCTTGAGCTGCAGCACAACTTTCCTTCCATTAACCTCGGCAGCCACCGCCTTCCTCCCAGGGGGAGCATCTGGTGTTTTCCAAAATAGATTCCTCACACAGGCAGCATTTACATTTCCCATTAACCTTTCACAAGAAGCCAGGCTTTGTCTGAAATTGCTGCTGGAGGCTCAGCCAAAATCACTTCAGTCACATCACACCTGCAGTAATGCCCTCTTGCTTTCTTCCAGGGTGGGGATCAAGCGCTCCAAGACCTACAGATCTGCTGGAAAGTCTCAGCTTCAAAAATTTCCTTCATTAGTCATAGAATCATAGAATGCTTTGGGTTGGGACCTTAAGGATCATCTCATTCCCACCACGTGCCATGGGCAGGGACACCTTCCACTATCCCAGGCTGCTCCAAGGCCCATCCAACCTGGCCTTGGACACTTCCAGGGACCCAGGGGCAACCACAGCTTCTCTGGGCAGCCTGTGCCAGGGCCTCCCCACCCTCACAGTAATATCTAATCTAAACCTATTCTCTTTCAGTTTAAAGCCATTTTCCCTTGTCACTACATGCCCTTGTACAAAGTCTCTGGTACAAAAGGCTGACAGGTGCCACTTTTGATTTAGACCCAAAATAAAGCACAATAAGTTACAAGATACCTCAGCCCCCTGGAGGCAGCTTAAAGCATTTTTCTTTCTGACTGGTGTTATGTAATATATCCAAGTAACTGATTAATTCTAGGTCTGGTGCCAAGGGAAATCATCACATTCACTTCAAGGACTGATATATCCACCTATCAGCTAGTGCTTCGACAGGAGTTACAATCTGTAAAGACTGTGTTTAAAATGCAAGTACTCATTAATATTAAAATAAGACGTACATGAGATAGCAACTCCTTTGAATAAATAGATATTCCCCTCAAGTTTAGCCTTTCAGAAAAGCCTGAAATGCAAAGCAAGTAATCAGCCACAGAAGCATTAACTTCATCTTTTCTCTTGCTCCGTCTCAGCATCTGTACAAGGATTTTGTAAGAATGCAGCTCAACACATTGAAGAGGGAGTTATTCATTTATTTATTTTTTAAATTAAAACTGTAAAGACAAAACAATTGAAGAAATATTAGACCAGATGTTAGGAAAGGCTCGCCAAAGGGCACAAGAAACAAAACCAATATAAATGTACACATTACACTTATGCTTACAATCCTTTGATATTCAAGACTAACCAACACTCTTTCAGGAAAGAAGTATTACCCTGGACATAAGAGGGAGGGGTTTTTTTCTGCAGCATTAAGCACAACTGTTGTACTAGGTTCTGGGCCATTAATTTTGAGTTAATTAGGCATATGTGCAAACTGCAGTCAAAGTTACCACTTTAAACTTCAACTCTTGGAGAAGAGCCTGCCGCATTTCACAGCCAGTGTGGTGTGGTGATGGGGCAGCCCTGGCAGCAGAGGCACCTTTCCTCCCATCCTGGAGCAGCCCCAGGTTATCAAAAAGCTTTTCTCTCTGCTCTACCTGCTGTTACCAGCTAGTCTCAGCTTTCCAGCCCTGCAGATTTATGGGTTTGCCTCCAGAAAGGTATTTGCTGAGAAGTTTGGCCTGAAAAATTGTGACCATGTTTAATAATTACAGTTCTGTGAACAGGTGAGTGACACAAAGGTCTTTCAGCTTCCTGGGTGCCCAGTCAGCTGCATGGGGACGTGGGAAATGGAGATGAGAAACCTCATTTTGGGGACACATAAAAAGAAATCAGAAAATACACCCTAGCTTTGACTTGGCTCTGCCATACAAAAAGGCTGGCACATATTTGTTACAAAAAGGGAAGTTATTGTATGCCTTTCTTGCTTCTCAAACTAAAATGAGGCCTTTTAAACAGAGGATAGGATTTGCAAAACAGAGATGGTTGGTATAAAGTCTGGCATTTATAAACATCAACATAACAGAATTTTCTATCCAAAATACCCTCTCAGTCCCTTAGTCTGGGAAAATATGAAGCAATTCAATGAGGTTACAGTGATGCCTTGATTTACTGGAAAAAAACGGGTTTAATTCTTTCCACAATTCCACTAAACATTTTTTTCATCAGAGAATTTGCTGGAATAGTTAATGGGGAATAAAATAAGCCAGAGTACTCAGCCCAGGATAGAAATATTCAGGTGCTGGTACCCAGCTGTTGTTTCCTTACTTAGTTTAGCCCATTCAGGGAAATACATTAAGCTAAAATGGACTTTCATGTGGAGTAAGGTTCCAGGAACACAGACATTCAGGAATCACTTTAAATCTTGGACAAATCCAAGCTAACTCCAAAGCAATTTCCTAACACTAGATCTTATTTTATTGCCATACGTTACTGGGAGGAGGTGGAAAATAGAGAGATGTACGAAATCCCCAGGCGACATCAGAACAGCTTTCCAAAGCAATTCTGGCTTCCCTGTGCTCCCGCTGCCTTCAGCAGCCAGCCCTTAAGAGAAATCTCTTTACCACAGTGGACAACTTTCCCTTTCAGAGATTTGTTTCCCACAGAAAAGCCCATGGGAGCAGGATGAGAAGCAGAAAGCCCTGGATTGTGAAATCAGACCCACGTTCATCTCCACACTGCTCTGGGAGCTGGCAGAGGGTCTGTCCCCAAGAAAGATTTCACACCTTGTTCCCCAACAGCCAGTTTTGAAGGGGTTTAATATTTTAAGCTGAGAAAAGAAGGTTGTGGAGGGGCCTATTTATAATTTTGCAAATAGCGCAGAGAAGTTAAAAAAATGAACAAAACAAACCCTCCCTACTTCACACAATGTGGGAAGCCTCTGGCACCCAACTGCATCTGCTGGGAGGCAGATCTAAAACAAGCAAGAGGGAACACGTCCTCGCACACTCTGTAATTACAGTCTGGATCATCCAGAGGTCGAAAGTATCAACAGCTTTAAGATATGACTG
This sequence comes from Machaerirhynchus nigripectus, assembly GCA_013397975.1. NCBI lineage: Eukaryota > Metazoa > Chordata > Aves > Passeriformes > Dicruridae > Machaerirhynchus > Machaerirhynchus nigripectus. The sequence continues at coordinate 1,968,022 of VZRQ01000333.1, forward strand.
GCTAGACTGAAAAAAAAAAAAAATTTAAAAAACACAAATTAGGCTGAGTGATTACTAGAGTTTATGGTCTGCTTACAACAGATATCCAAGCAGTGGCTTGCAGCCACAGCACAAAAAGAGAGGGATCATCTCCTCTTTGCTCCCTTCAGCTATGCTGAGTGAGACAAGGAGCAGGGATTTGTGCCACTGTGCAGAGCACCCCTAAGAGTTACAGGGGTCAGTCGCCTTGAGGATCTAGGAATGGGTTAAAGCAAAGCCGAAAAGCTTCTCAACACCTCTGCTGAGGTTGTAATCAGGACATAGGAGCTTCATATTTTACCTGTCCCTCCTGTACACTCTGATAAGCACACACAGCTAGTTGGTGGTGCCAGTTGCTGAATTTCACAGCTAAGGAAGGGGCAAAAATGCAGCTATTCATAAATGGTAAAAAAATCAGAGTGATTAAAAGTTTCTGCATTATCACTGCAGGAGGCCAGGACAAGCTTATTTAACATCACAGACACTCCAAAAACGAGGTACTTGCCCAGCTTTATGTCAGGGATGTGTTTCTATATTATGCCAATGTTGCTCACACACCCAGGGCTTGAAGAGCACAGCACAAGGCACTTTAAGGAGAGGCAAACCCATCACTATGCTGCAAAAATGCAGTCTGAAAACCATGTGCTATTGTCAGAGACTGGAATGCAGTCCCACAGCAGCGTAGCTGGGGACTTCCCATCTATATTTAGGGTGTTGCAATGCTACCCTCTCACCCACACGTCCTCACCCCCAGCGGGATGCCAGCTCTGGCATTCCTGGCACAGACAGGGAGCAGGCTCCTGCGTCCCCTTCCACGGCGGTGTCGCAAGTATCGGTGCTGGGTTGGTGTGGGAGCGTGGCAGGGCTTGGTGGCAAAGCTGTTCATCACTTCCAGCTACTTACGTGGTTGAGAGAAAGGTTAAGGGGCGCTCAGAGCTGTCAAACCCTTGCGGCACACGGCGCTCAGCCCGGCCGCACGTTCCCACAGGAGCTGCTTGCTCTGCGGCCGGAGCCTGCCCGCCGAGCGGGCTCTGATAACCTCTGGTGCTGAGAGCCACGCCGGGGCGCCGGACAAGCGATTAGACCTTACCTGCACGTTCCCCTGAGCATGAAGGGGTTATTTACACTGCGCTACCTGTGCGCATTCCCACGCCTCCAGCCAGCGGGAGCACGGACTCACATGCAGTCCCCGTCACCGCACACACTGTGCGAAGGTGCGCCTTTCACCGCTCACACACCGTTCTGCACAGAACCAAAAGGAATGTTTGGGTTAAAAATAAAAACCCGATGCTCCCTGCTTGTTCGATTTGCTGTTCACATAAGCCAGCTCAAAAAGCTGAGGTGCAGTCTTTGTTCTCGCTCCGTCGATTTAAGACTTAATCTTACTTGTGTCAGATGGCACAAGGGGTTTTTAGTGAAGCCTCACTTACACCCAGCACTCCTACACACACTACTCCGTATGCCACTTCTTAATACTTTCCGTAGCAGTCACTGCTGCATCCCAGGACACACATACTGAAATTTGCCTTTCCCTTTTGATTCACTGGGAGATGACATCGTGCACAGCTGTGATGTCAGCGCGGTGGCACTGACACATCCTCATGACACAGCTTCCTGAGCGGAGCAGTAAAAGCAGGGCAGTCAGGAAACTGCTCCTTACTGCTACCAGAGCAGTGGCAGAGAACAATCAGGACATGCTAATTAACTGGCTGTTAAGGAATGCGCTGTAGAGAGATTATTCGACAAGGTTTGGGCAAGGAAAACGGAAAGTGAAAGTTTAAGACTTAGAACTGCATGTAGATTAAAAGCACGTTGCACCCAGGCAGCATTTTTTACTTTTCTGGTGTCCTTTCTGTCTTGTGAGAGCCACCAGTTATTTCAGCTGTTGTTTAAAATAAAACGAATTCAGTTTTCTTTTTAAAATATGTCTATAGCGTTTGTGGTTGCAGAGCAAAGGCTGAAATGTGACTTCCAAAAGCACAAAAGACTACAAGGCTAATAACCCCCACTTTCCTCCCCAACCCAAATCCCCTTTTTCTTATTATTTAAGATGTCTTAACTTTTTAATTCTTATTGAGTGTTTAGGACTAACATTAAATGGTGCGATGCCATTGCCTTTGTCTGGAGCCCCTGTTGCTGCAGCACAGAGAATCTGCTGGAGGGTGATAGAGTCACCACTGTGGAACATTTAAAAATTATTATTTAGACCTAGTTCCAGAGGGTCAGAGCCAGACTTCTGGCAGCATCCTCTTAAAATAGCAACAGTTTTACTCGGTTTATAAATCTAAATACCATTTATGGCCATAACCCCTCAGCCGGGGGTGGGATCCCCTTTTGATGTATGAACCTTGTGTTTCAGACTGCGAGAATCAAAGAAACTGCCAAAATAAAGGCACATCATGGAAAAACCTCCAGACAGACAGCAGAGGGGATATGTGTGGAGCTGTGCACAGACCCAGCAGCAGGCACTGGGGCGTTGTTCATGTAACACCTACCAGGGCGTGAGCACCAGGGCTGAAAGTGCCCCTGGTCTCCGTCGGTGTGGCTGGGCACAGCCACATCCCAGCGCATGTCACCAGCAGCAGGGACAGCAGCTCCCAGGGGCACGAGGGGCAGGAGGACCGGCACACTCTGCTGCAAGAGCAGCCGAGAATTGCCTCGATGATGGCAAAGGAGTGATTGCACAATTAGCACGGAAAGGAAACAGGCTGCTGCGTTTGTCACCTCTCCAGGGAGTGTCGCAACGGCTGTATGTCCCTCGAAGCAACACCTTGTCCTTAATTCAGTGCAATCAGCNNNNTTTTTTTTTTTTTTTTTTTTTTCTGTGTGTGATTCTAAATGTTTTTAGGGCCTGAAGATTTTCAGGTGTTTTGGAGTTTTGGTTTGGATTTTTTTCTTACCACAAGCCGGATACAAATAGCATTACTCACACTTAGCAGCGCATTATTCTGGCTTCCAGAGACAACCTGTGGAGTTGGACAGGGAGATATTACAAATGCTGAGTCAATCCCAGGGTAAAGGCAGCTCTTTCCTGAAGTGTATTGTCCTCACACCTGCGTCTGTGTGGATTTAGGATATGAGCACAGATGTCACTGACCTAAACATGCTGGGCTTACATCTCTTTTTGATCACAAGTCTTTCCTCCATGTTAATGACAGGGCAATGAAAAATTTGGAGAAAGAAAAAATAAAGTCCAAGCAGAACCCAGAACCCAAACATTTTTACGTAAGAGTCCCTGAAACAGCACATTTTTAAACAAGTGCTGTAGTTTAACTCTAAACTTGGTTGCATCTTTGCAAATGCAAGAGGCAGACAATAAGTAAGCATTATAAGATATATTTGTATTTTCTATCTAAACATTTCAAGAGCCAGAAAGAGGATCGGGTAGGACTGGGTGCACAAGAAGTTAATGTATGACAACATTGTTTATAAATAAATTCTCCGAGGAATGATACAAACAACTTTTCTAACACAAGACTTAAATTCTTGCCATATTTTCCTTAAACACTTTGAGGAGTTTTGATTATTCTTTTGGAGAAACTGCCAGTGTCATATACAAGTCTCTGAGAGAGTTTAGCAAAGTGCTATGAGAAAGGTCTCCAGCACCAATTTGCCCTTTGCTGCTGGGCTCCACAGAGGAGTTGCCTCACGGATGAATTTCAAAGTGATTGAAAAGTTTGATAGCAGCTGAAAGAGCTTGTTCCTGTGGGACATGCAGACAGCAGGTCCACAAGGTAAAAAGACATTTCCATCACCAGCCATCCTACTCGATGGAAATGCAGGTTTTGTTTTGGGTGCTCTGGATCTGACACTGTCCTGCAACCACAGAAGACTTCTGCCTGTGTTAAGTGAATAACTGAGCCCCTTTGATCTGTGCAAAGTTATGCACTTTTGCTTTTAAATATAGGGCAGAACCCTCACCTCCTCCTGCCAGCCAGCCCCGATCGCCGACAGAGGTTGCGGCTCCTTTCCTGCATCACTGGAGATAGATTGCCCGTACATCAGAGATTACTGCAAAGTCCAGACCAGACCATTCTTGTTTGGGGAGAAAATGAGAAAGTACAAAAGGTGACTGTGGGTTATGTTTATAGACGTTCTGTGCAGCAGCAAAGCCGCACAGAAACTAGAGAATGCACAAGGGCACCAAAAAATACCAGTTCCGTGCGGATTTCGTATGTCACCTACCTGTGAATGATCTGCACAGGGATGGGGGCACGAGCTGGCCACAGCCCTGCCCAAACTAGGACAGCAGCATGCATTTGAAGTGTCTCTGGAAATCAAAGCAGTACTTCAATTCCAGATGGAAGACTAAGCAAAGTTTTACGAGCAACCATAATTTAAGCATTTCTTTTGCATGCCCAGTTTTGCACCCATGATTACGTTTTCCTGTCACAGACGTACCTGTATCTTTTACACGCTGATGCAATATCTGTGTAACACACAATGCTCTGTACATTCACCAGAAGTTCTCAGGGAGGAAATCCTGACAGCTTGGCACTGCCTTCGTGCAACCTGCCCTTCCTTCCTCCTCTGTACAGTGCAGAAAGTACAAGGGACATCCTCTGCCATCAGCTGTACATCTAACAGCACAACTCCCTTCTTAATCGCTTCCCCAGAGGGTTCAGGCTCAATTACACTGTTCACAAATAGATACACTGTGTTGTCAGATGCAATTTCATGGCATAAAATAAAAGTTACCTTATCTCTCTCCTGGCCCTATGCCCTTCTCTTTGTGCTTAGTACACAAAGAGTAAATATGTACATTAAATGTGGTGTTTTGTCTCTGGTTTTGAGAGTCTGCTTCTTCTAGATAAGTAGCTCTGAATGTTTGTACTGGGATAATTCATCTCGCAGTAGGATCGGTAGATTCTTACTATTGATTTTAAAAGAGTTTCAATATAGCCAATAGAACCAATATTTTGAACCAAATTCTTCTTATTTTTCCAACAGAAATGGTACCTCTTGATCCTCTTGCTAGTGCTATATCCACCCCTCATGGCTCTTGATGAAGTCTGGACTGGGATTAAAAAGGCTTGGAAAATGCAGGGGAGGGAATGGAAAAACTCCAGAGCTTCTGGCTTGGGATCTCTCTGAAATGCATTGATGGATGCTGATAGCATGTAGGAACACATTTGCAAAAAAAATGCCACCAAGATGTCTATAAATAAAAGAATACTGAAAATGGCTCTTCCACATCCAGCTCGTTTCAAAGGAGGCAAATTCTAACCTCACGTTGTACTGGGGTTTCTCCACTGAGTTCTCAAGTAGTTTTTAAGAAGAAAAGATAATTTTTTCTGTAGATGGAAATGCCAGTAACCCCAAAAGCAGATTTCATTGTCTACCTGTGTTCAGTTTTCCAAGTGTGACACATCTGCACAGAGAGGTTTACCCTTCCAGTGTATGCCAGCAGTGAGCCACAGGCAACCAATAATGTCCAGCTCTGAGCTCTAACCCATATGCCACCTGGTACCTGCTGTCTGCCCACTTCTACTGCATTTTGGAAACCCTGGCCTGGCAGCTGCTCTGGATAGCTGGAAGAGAACCTCATCAACACAGATTCCCTATAAATTTACACCTTCCCGTGTTTTTCTGACCTGTGTGCACATCCCCTGGGTACTGGTGCAAGTTGCTTCTGACCAAATGCAAGCATCTCTGCCCGAATGTAAAGTCTCTTCCTGACTGGAGGCCACGCTGTTGTACGGCAGCGAGAGCCTCGCCAGTGCCAGGGCTGATTTACTGCTGGCTGGCGATTCTGACCTGATAACATTATTTGTGTTGGTAGGTGCTCACGTGTCAGGATTAGGGCAAGACACCGAAGCAGGAACACAGTGTTCTGCTCCTATTTATGTTTCTTGCTGTAGTTCCCTCAGAGACTAGCATTATTAACTTCCCCTGTCAGACAAGGGACACTCAATTCCAGGTCATTTATACCTGTCCCTTACACTTCAGGAGTTATTATATGAGCCTGAAGCCTGATGGAAAACTGAAGTCTAAATGTAGCAATTTGTGATACATATATTTACATCCAAGTAGATGTTTGTGGATGGCTCCTGTCAGAATTTAGGACCTCAAGCCATCAGTAGAACACTAGGAAAAGCTACATCGACTCAGTGGCATTACTGTGCTTTGCTAGACCTGAGGTCCCAGTGGTTCCTCTCTGGACTTTTGGAGTGACACAGAAGAGAAACCTGGCACTCTGGCACAGGGACACTCACACTTCACAGGGCAGGATCGTCTGTACTGCAGAGCCCCAGCTCTCCAAAAACACGCCCAAAAGGAACTCTGCTGGGAGCAGTGGCATTGCAGGCACCTGCAAGGGTGAAGCAGGAAGAGATCTGCAGAGAAAAGTCTGCCGGGCAAGGCTTCCACTTACGGCCGGGGCTGGGATAGCACCTGCTGCCTCTGCCTCGGCCGTGGAGCACCAGGGAACCAAAGCCCAGCAGCGGCACAGCGAGCGTGGTGAGCGCCCAGCCTGCACGCAGGACAGAACCAGGGAACAGGCTCGGGCTGCTGCTACACGTAGAAAACAGCCCTCCTCAGTCAGAGGCTGACATTTTTACAGAGCTGCTTTCCAGAGCCCAGGCGCGCTCCAAGCGCGGAATAGTTTCCACTGTTTCCCTTTTCACACACGCTCAGTTTTCCAAACCATTCACCTTTGGCAAAAAGCTTCATGCCTGGCCCCTGCTAGAAGGTCAGCTTGTTTTGCAGCATGAACTGAACTCCTCCATTTGTTAAAGATCTGGGGCAGCAAATGAATCTGCTTTTACATCCCAGGGTTTTTTACTTCATCATTGTCACCAAATTTGTACACACATTTCCTTTTAAAATGTATAGTTCATTTTTTAAAAGAGACTTTGGCAGACTGATAAACAGAATTATCTCCTAATAATTTAAATACGTAGCAGGGAAATTAGGTCTCTCATTGCTACATAGACTTCTTTTTTTTTTGTAGCAAAACCTATTTTAGTCCTGTACTTTTTGTGCCATTGTCAGATTTTTTACGTGCGCACAGTGACATTTGCATAATTTCCATGAGGGAGACTGAAACCTTTCAGGGAAACACAATGCAAAGTCCAGGAAGAGAAAACTTTTCCTACAGGGGGAAAGGAAATAACAGTGCCAAGGAAAAAACAGTGCCAAGGTTAACCGGGCAAGTGTTTTCCCCTGTGCCCCGCAGGGCTTGCTCCTGGCTCTGGCTGATTCATCCTGACACGGGCTCTCTGAACCCTACATTTTCACCAAACTGGTGTGTTTTGGACAATTCCTGCTAAGGAAACTTCCCTGTCAGGCTACCTACGAGCCACTCTGGCAGTCACACCTGCACCAGCTGGGCTGGGAGCAGGGTCCCTCCCCAGCTACACCCCCCACACTCACACAGCCACACCAGGTTTCCTCACTGGCCTGGCCCCACAGCAGAGTCTCAGACATCCCGATCCTTAAAGTAATTTAATTTTGGTGCAATAACTAAATGAGAAATCAACAGCTAAAGCTGATGTCTCTGAGCAGGGACCCTGAGCAAAGGAGACCCTGGGCTTTTATACCCTCAAAATCCACATGAGGGAAAGTCTGAGGCCATCAGCTCCTTGTGCCCCCAAGCATCCCTCACCTGGCCATGCCACAGGTTGCCAGGCCCATTTATATCCAAAGGGTCAGAAATCCATGGCCTCCTGGGGCTCCTGCCCCCCCGAGCTACCTGCACTGAACATATGCCTCAGCAGAACAAATGCAAACAGCCACGATGCCAGGAGGGCTTGGCTCTCGTGACAGAACTGGTGAATCCCTCTGCACAGACCATCATTTTCCAGCCCTCCCCCTGCTCTCAGCCAGCTTGCCCAGCTGCGCTCCAGCACTCGTCAGGCCCTTCTGTTTTAACTCATTGAAAGGGCAGAAAATGATCCAGAAAAAAGGTTTTACTGTATTTTATATTTTGTTAGAAAGATAAATTAGTTCAGTTGTGGCTCAGAACTCATTCAAGGATGGGGCAGGACTGCCCAGCCGAGAGTGAGCAGAGGAAAGGGCAGAGGAAGGAAGAGGTAGGGCAGGGATGAAGGAAAAGCAGCAGAACAAGCTGTTGCAATGGCCAGACAGTAAACAAGACTGAACACCTAAAAATTTCATCCTAACCATCGAGATATACCCTGGCAGGAACATGAAGGAATATAAGAAATAGCAAGACTTAGTGGAATAACAACAGTAATCTTAAAAACCTCAATGACCAATGATATGGTTCTGTATCATAAGTTAGCAAATGGAAAGAGAAAATCATCTGAGAAACAGTATCAGCTGTAAACCACACTGGAGCTATCTTCTACTTCCAACTTTCTTCTGTTTCTGTGATTACATTTTGTTAACTCTGATAATCTGTTGCATGACCTCTACAAACATTATGCACATTTGATCATTTTGTCATTCAGCTTCCATTTCCCACAGAGATCCCACTTGCTGGTTCTTAACAAACCTCCTTTTCTTGAAGTCATTATTAATGACTGCAATGGCAATGACATTTCTGTGAGAGGCACCACCACCCCTGAGTATTTCCAGCTGTCCCAGTTACACACAAATACAAAGCCAGGAGCAATAAAAATAAGGTGGCTGGACATTTTAAAACAGTGCCTTCATACATGCCACCTGTACCTCAGCTTCCACTCATCTGAAGACAAACTCTTACATGACCAAGTTACCCAACACATGCAATAGCTCAGAGATCTAGAGCTGGAGAAAGATCAGGAGCCAGAAGGATGCTAGGAAAGACGTTTAGAACAATACTTTCCCTAAAATTACCAGCAAGATTGATGAACTGTAGTTTGTTTTACAGTTAAAAGTCACATGAAAATGTAGAACACAACAGGAAACTTTCATCTTGGGACTGAGAAAAGCATTCATGGCAGTAAATAAAATAATTCTGACAATATAGATGAGAAAATGATCCTCAGTACACACTGGGGAAAAAGACTAAAGAAATTTACACTGATGACACAAAAAGGCAAGCTCAGATTTTAGAGCCGAATCTCTAATTTCTAGTGCTCACCTGGCTATTGCCTGCTGTCCTTTCTCCACATTTCCCAGAACACCAGAATTATTCAATGTTACTATTTTTACCACTCCCTCCTTACAGCTATTCACCACAACATAAGTGAGAAAGGTAACCAAAGACTAAAATACTTCAATTCCAAAAGAAACCTCAGGATTTTGGACTCTCTCTTTTTATACCTTTTTGCTTCCTCATTAGTGAAACTTTTTTTTTTCTTTTTTAGCCTCAAATGAATTTCAAATGCAACACAGCACTGTGTTAATGCAGGAAAACGCCCTTATGGCCCTCGCAGGGACAGAGTCACTTCACGTTTATTGCACCACTGTACAGTCCTCAGTTACTTCTCATCGTTATTAGAGCTACGTTGCACAGCTGCAGAGTAAACCTCATTTATTTTGTGTTTTGGAAGGAATGGTGCTTTTTCCACTATCATGGTTCAGATTAATTCCCCATATGTACCTCCATCTCTTCGTCTTTTGGTACAGACCAAAGACTTTAATCTTCTCAGTAATCTAGATTTATTAAAAATAAAGAGCAATAGTGAAAAAAGTGACAGAGAACAAGATAAAACATTAAAAAACACAGCTGGCCTAACACTTGGACAGTCACAGGAGAATGGCACTGGCACCACCAACTAAAATGAAAGGGTATTGCACATTTCAGCCACCCAGCTCTGACAGCTGGCCAGACTTTAGCAGAAAAGTTTTACTTCTCCAGAAAATCCATGCCTAAGCAAAATGTTGAAATACTTGTCTTCTTGTTTACAACATTATGTCTTTTAAAACAACACCCCTTACCCTACAAACAAGGAACTCAAGCATTTATAATAGTATTACGTATATAGAACATGAATAGTTTAAAATTGGGTTAAAAAAGTCTGGCTTGCAGTGCTTAATGGAAGATGGAAAATAACGCAGTCAACAGAGAAACACTATACTGCACAAGAGAAATGTTCTAATCTATTCTTAACTCGCTTTTATCAATAATCCCCATAGCTGGCTTCTGGCCATCCCAGATGAATAATTCAGAGCCAGGAAAAAACAGAGATCTGGACAGACATTGTCCACATCTGTAATTCATCTGCCTTGCTATATTAAGTCATTCACCTGTTAAAATCCAATTTACTAACATATAGTTGAATATGCTTAAAGGTTACACAGCTAAAAATAGCACTGCCTCCAGGATTTTCTATACTGTAGAATACATAAATTACCCTTGTCAGTAGGCTGCTATAAAAAGACATTAGCTTGTATTTCTAGAAGAAGGCATTTTAGAGATTTCAGGGGTTGCATTTTGCTCAAATAGCTTTGCAGCATATATAAAAGTGCGTAATTTGTTTCTAAAATTATTTTACTATTGCCATTATTTGGCAAAAAAAGCTACCAGGGTCCTCGTAGGGAATAGTAGCACATGCCTAAAACTAACAAAATTATGACATTTTGGTTTCGGGTTTCTCTTTTTCCTTAAAGGAATTTTTTTTTTGTAAGTGCTCTACGGCTGAACTAACTTCAGCCTGCAAATTTTCTTTCTGCAAAGCCACTGACCAACCATGCTCCTTCTCCTTGGAGAAATCTCCACTCCGAGCCCTCTTGAGCAAGAGGGAACGTGGCTTTTTTCCACCCTGAGCCCCATGAATAAAACCATTTGCAAAGCTCTACGTGTGCATCACAGCCTCTGCGTTGCTGTTGCTACAGCCCCGGCAGGGCCTTTTGGAATATTTATTGTTTGCCATTCTACTCAAGGTGGAAAAAAATGCTCTTTGACTCTTGGGATCCTGAGATGACTTTCAGTGGCCTAAAAGTGACAAAGGTTTCCATCTGTGTTATGGATCTGGAAGCCGCTGATATGAAGAGATAACTCTGCAGCCTCCATCTCCAGTGGCCAGCACGTCAGCCTTCGGTGCCACTCAGCAAGGCTTTACTAGAAATGAATGAAGCTGTCTACATACAGCCATTGTCTTGCAGTTTCTTTCTCCTAAAGAAAGCTCAGCAGAAAAGCCAGTGTGTGGCAGAATGCCAGTTCCATTAAACACAAAGCGTGCAGGTAGTAAATTTTTGCCCATAAGCCAAGTTATCCGAGGGTCAAAAAAACAATGGAAAATTGTAGTTTTAGTGTCAACACTATGCCAAGTGTTGTCAGAAATAGAGAAGGTTTCTGCTCCAACCAAGCAGATGGAAACTATTCTATTGTTCAGAGATAAAGCAGAGCTCCCACCCGGGCCCTGACCGCACAATTACACCTCTCTGTCTGAGCCCAGCCTTTCAACCACCCCCCAGGCAAAGCAGCTTTCAGGAAGAAAGTCCGATACTGCAGCTATTTTTACTTTTGCTCCTTATTTCTCTTGTCCAAAGATGCAAATGCAAGGACGACTGGTTCCATGAAAAACCAAGGGACTTCCTTTGATAAACAGGATGTTGGGTTTTCTATGGAGTCACACACACACACACCTGTTTTCTTTATGGCTGGGTAAACATCCTCAGCTCCCCACAGATCTTTTACACACTGTGCATATCAAGCATCTTGCTCTGGCCCTGCTCCTGGCTGGGGTGTTGCTCAGCATGCCCAAAGAGTCAGCAGGGTGCGTTAATCACTCCTTATCTTGTTTGCAGTGCTGAGACAGAGAAGCGTAAAGATGAACACGCCAATCCATTCACAAACATTACAAAGAAATACTCAAGTTTTCCTTTCAGCAGAGCAAATATTGGGAAGTGAGCTGACCAAACACGAGGTCAGCTGGCATCCTGGTCTATAGAATTACTTCTATTTACTTTCTCTTGCCTTATCTCCCTTGAATAACTTGCGTTCAGGATGTAAGCATACATTCGTGTTTATCTTTCCGAATATAGGACCATGACTGGAGTAAGCCTCTGCTGGAGTGAAATTCCACTCAAGTCAATGGTATCCATCCATGTTCCAACACATGGGCTGGGTTAGCTTTTGTTTTGACTCTTTAGATGACACCCTTAAGCGGTGCTTTAGCTGCACTGAAGTTCAGCCCTGCCCACAGTACACTTCAGACACAGGGTGTGGGTGTGCCAGCCTCTGCCTCCAGCAGGAGTCTTTGGAATACCAGGCTCACAGGGAGCAGTGTCCCCCTCTCCTCACTCTTGTGGTCCATGCCCTTCACTCAGTTTTCTTTTTCATAGCTCCATTTCTCTCCACCTCCCCAGATTCATGTGGGCCTTCAGTTGCTCACGTGCCCCTTTCCCCTCCAATGTCCCCAAGGACCAGACAATTTTGCAGGGCAAGCCTTGGCTGCCTTTCTCCAGGGAAATTTAACTGCAGCATATCAGCAGAATCAGAGAAATGAGATAATCAGTTGGAGTCAAAGGCAAGGTTCATACACTGCAGTGAGGCAATTGCCCTTGAGGCTCGAGGCACCGTCAGCAGCAGAACTGTGTGAGCTCTCACCTGCTCAAGGTTGGCCCTGAGCAAGCAAAAGTGCAAATTATTCCCTTTTAAATCAAAACATGTGACAGTTTACCAGACTGAAGAAACCTAGGCTGGCTTAGGGTTCTGTGTAGGAAAACAACATTGGTTTCATAAGCATAAAGACTTTAAGCCTCATGCACTCAGGAGCTGCAGTCGACTTTTGACTTCGAATCGTCTGACTCTGAAACTTGAATGGTAAAGAATAGCACAGTTATGGACCTGAAGCTTTCAGGCTTGGCATGTGCCAAGATTTACAGGCTAAAGCAAATTAAATAGGATGAATATTTTTGTTTCAGCAGCTTCTTTTTAACAGAAGCTGTTGCTCTGACAGACACTGAGTGGATGCTGGTTTCAGAGAGGTAAATGCAAACCATCATCTCACTGTTCCTGGATAACAGATAGTCCTTTGTTGCCAGCACCTTGGCAATGAGGTAACAAAACAAAGAACACAGAGGTGTTTGATGGCTGTCCTGGAGTCATTACACGTGTGATTCAGCTCTTAAATTTGGGGTAGCAATTTTCTTGTAAGAGAGATACAATATAGGTAATAAATGACAGACAATCTTAAAACGTTTATCATCTTAATAATCAAAACACAAGGAGAGAGACAGGAAATCAATACATTACTTTTAGAAATAGCATCAAGAACAATGATCTGAGGGAGAATAATAAGAGGAAACTGAGACGATAAAGCACACTAGAGTAATTTTAGACAGAAAGGCGACAATAACATTCTTCTAAAGTAGCAAGGGAGACACAGTGAGCTGATCTGGGTAGCTACAGGTTATAAATAGTATGGAACAATAGAGACCAAGAAATATCAGAACTTTTCAAGCTGAGGGAGAGAAAAGAAAACTTAGCAGTCCCATGAAGTATTTCTCTGCAGTAACTAATACTCATGTGAGTGGGACGCTGCTGTTTTTCTCATCAGTGCTTACAAGTGTCCCTCTCACTGCATGTCAGAGTTAGAAAGACCAGGGCTGAAGAAAAACCTTACCTAATAGCAGGGTTACTGGCAGAAAGCCACAGGGCAAGATCAGAAAACTTGTAATTGAGCATTTCTTTCCACGACTCCTCTTGCCATGATGTTGATGGAAATGATGGATGAGCTCCGTGACCAGCTCGTCTTTGAGAAGAACCAGTCGAGTCTAATAAGTTGTTCCTTTTTTTAGAAACAGAGTCATTTCACAGGGATTACCTTTTCTCTTCCTGAGAATATTTTACCAGATTATAAAAGCATTCTTCTGACTGCCCAAATTACTCCCCCTCTGGTTTCATTTGCTTTAATCAAGCATCAAGGTACAACAGGTGCAGACATTTCTATTACTCTGCAGTGCACAAGGAAAAGTCACAAACAAGATGACATGAGAAAGAAGAGAGGCAGGAGGGGCAATGGTGGCCAAAATAAGGACCACACTCTAATACTTGTTGTGACTTAAGAATTCTTAAGTGTTCCATCAGTTCAAACTCCCACGACCTCATCTCCCAACACATTTAATTACTTGCCCAAATCAGCACCTGGACATTTCACCGCAATCCCTTATTTAGCTTATGGAAATGTTTTTATGGTAGTCTCTGCCATCATTCAGTTTTCAGACCTTTCATGGGTATTTCATTACATTCTCTGTTTTCCAAAATGAGTCATTCTTCCTTCAGAGTCATTTTTGAAGATGACAATACAATATGCAGAGATAATGCAATATTTTCCTCCCTCCAGACATTTTCTCATTTAATTTCTTATTCCATTTCAGAGGACATTCCAAACAAGTATAATGGCATTTCTATTGTTTGTGGGTCATCAGCTGCTTTTAATCAGCAGAGTTTCAGTTCACTTACAAGTTCTAATGAGTTTTTTTTTCACTGAAATTAGTAGAATGATACAGATATACATTCAATTAAGATTTGGTCCAATTACATAAATATGCTAATGCCTGTAAGCAAGAAATTATTTCTTTCTTTTTAAACAGCTAGGGAAACAACAATTCATTTAATTACATTGAAAAAGCTTAATGAGAGCATAAATAGGAGAAGCACTAAAACATTATCACATATGTGAATACAGTAATCTAAAAAGGTAGGCAGAATTCTTTTCGATCAACTAGCAACTATTAAAAAAATCTTGTGAATCACTGGGCATTTCCCCCCAAAAAGCAGTGGAGGACAGCACCTTCTAGACCAGCATGGTCCAAATCTCAGAGTTTGCTAAACATCAGTTTGAAATATTTTAATAAAAGGAGGTCAATATATTGCGGTATTTCCCTGTGTTTTAGACATGAGCAGAGAGAGGAGGTAAAGGGCACGATCCAAGTTTCGGTTTTGTCACTACCACAACTGGCATTCATTTTTGTGCCAGAAAGAACAGTGGCCTTCCTCCCAGCTGTCCAGGAGGCATTCAGGGAAACTCATAAATCTGTGACCACCCAAACAGCACAGACACGCAGGATGCTCAGCACAGGTCACTGCCAGATCGTAATTTGCAAGTGTTGATTAAAGAGTAATCTCAGCTATTTTTGAATCTAGAAAACAGGCCTAAAAAGGAAAGACAATTAAACTATTCTGTATTTGGAAACATACTTGCTGACAGTGGGTTCGGCTTCCCTTGCCCTTGCTCTGTTCTGACCCCAGTGATTCCATATTTTATCCTCATCTTCCGACTGAAAGACCAGGACAAGATGCACTTGATTTCTATGACTGAGCTCTTTAAATATACTGACAAATTCTTGTCTTAGTTCTCCTTTGCATCTCCTCCTCCCTCTGTTCTCCTCCAGGCAAGAAACAAAAATACCTTGACCAACTGAAAGGTCCATTCGACCTCATCATACAAATTTCAGTCACAAACAATGTCCTGTCTGAGAAAATATTTTGTAATACAATCCCTTCTGCTCTGCTGCAGGGTTAACTTGCACACTGGTTGCATGTAGATAATATGAAATCTGAAAACTATAGAGGTGGATTTTTTTCCATATTTCTTTATCCAGAGCTGGTACATTATATGACCAAAAGAAATAAAAACCTGCATTTTGTACAAACCCATGACATTTATGTTAGTTTCAGTGAAAAGCAAACAGTCTCTGTTTTGGCCCCCAAAAGTATATACTGGTTTTAGTTATTAATCTTAAAGAGAACCCACAGCATGGGGTTACTTCTGAAGTCATAACTTCCAAAGTACTAAAGCTCTTCTAAGTCAGTGCAGCAGATGGTCTTAGCAGCTCGTAAAATAACCACTGACCAATAATCTCTAATAAATTAGTTAATTGATAAATATCCCACAAGGTGGAAGAAAAGTTTACCAAAGAGATCATCACTAACCCTTCAGACTTATTTAGGAGGTTATGTTGACAAATTGTTGATCATTTAACATTTCCTAAATTTAAATTTGACAATTCAAGATTCCAGTATGTCCCACCACTGTATGTATTTTATATTTGAATAATATTCACAAGAATTTAATAGGTAAATTTTTTTAAAAATCCTTATTTTCCTTTTATGGATCCCAGGGATTGGGTTGGTTATTCAAGGCATGCTAATATTTATATTTGTCTTCTTCTGAGGTTAATCTGAATTTTTACAGAGACAAGTGTGTCTCTTAGAGAAGGACAGACACAGAAAAGTGACTTAATCATTACTTCATCTTTTCCTTAAGTAGCATCTCTGCGTCTGTGTTCAGCTATTTCAACCAGCACGTTCACCCTGAACCTGAAATGGTTTGGTTTGGATGCATGCCTGTGAAAAATGGACAAAATCAACCTTTGTTTACTGTTCTAGCACTGGTTTTTTGTTGCTGCCAGTATGTCCTACCCCACAACAGTGAAAAGCTTCAGATTTCTTGATGGCGGAAAATCCTGATCCCTTGCACGGAAATGCTGTTTGCACCCCATGAGAGACTGAAACCCCCTACAAATATGGACAGTTGTGTGTTAGGTGAGATACCAAGGAAGCAGCCACTCACTGTTTGTAAACCTTGAAGAGGCCTGTGCCTGAGGATCTTGCTCTTTCATGGACCTAACAGTGCATCTAAACAAAAACCCACCAGCCCTAAGAGCAGATTTCCCATGTTATCAAATATTTCCCTATAGTTCATCTGACATTTGTCAAGTATGTAGAGCAAAGTCATTCTTAGAGACAGTAAAAAGAACACAGCAGGAAGAGTCTTCATCGAGTCCTACAAAAACTATTGCAAATTCTGCAAAAGCAGAGAGGGGGAAGGGTGCAAGAGCTGCTCCCCTTGCAGGCATGGAGCTTCTGAAATACGGCAGCTCCTTTGCAGCAATCCATTTTCACAGTGTTTACTGTGTTTAAATAGTTCCTGAAAGCTTGGTAGCACAATCCCTCATCGCAGGGCTTTCACCTAAAAATCTTAAATCCGGAATTTCCCTACTGAGTGTATCATATAGGACCAATTACTAGTTTTATAGTACTTTCACCCTTAAAAGTCTGATGAAAGACAAATTCAAAATATATTCTACAGCAATGTAGCATCATTCTCTCTAATCTCCAAATGGAAAGGAACGAGAGATTATTACATGTTGGCAAAACAGGAATTGGAAGCATAGTGGGGAGAAGAAACTTCTGCTCCAAAGGTGGGGATAAATCAGCAAACCAAGGCTTTTCAAGAGAACCTCATTCTCAAAAGGGTGAAAAAAAGTTAAACTTCAGAGTTTCATTTCATCTTCTAAGTTTGGGCATAGCTTTTGAGGCAATCTGAATGCAATCTCTGCAGATGCAAAGTTCACAGACGTGACTGTCTGCAGAAGTGTATTAAAAGGTCAGTTATATTTGCTTTTGCACACAAATGGAAATGATTCCCATATGGATTTACTGGGCTCTTTGACAATGTTATGGAAGAGATTTGGTCAGTCAGAAGATTATTCAGTGTCTTTCAGTGTCATGTGCTTCCCTCAGAGCCACTGCAAAACGGAGAGAGATTTCTGGATGAAGTATCTGAAGACACAGGAAATTTCTTCAAAGAACCTTATTCAGTCACTTCCTGGTGATCCCGTCCTTACTGTGCCTCTGATTGCTTCTGTCTCCTATCAGATGGGTACTGGAGATAACGCCGTGCTCAGTCACAGAGGCTGGTTTATTATATCAGCTGTTGTTCAGACAAAATGAACAATACTGCCACGAGCCTTCCAGCTAAGCCAGGCCTGGCAAAACATCGAGATGCACCCACTGAACTTCACGTCTTTCGATGCTTACACAGGAGAGCAAAAAACTGCAGCTCTGCTGTCTCAGGCCACTCCAAGGTACTCATTTGCAGAAGATAATTCCGTAGGCAAGGAACTGCACACCTCAAAACCACTGCCTTTTCAGGTTTTGGTTTTGTCATTTTACAAAAGACACAGTCCCGCTGGAATTTCCACATACAGCAATTCTCACATGAGGAGACATCAAAGTGATCAAGATGGTATTGAGACAGCTTAGCTGGCAATTTGGCTCAAAGTTGTGAATTATAACAAGGAGGATCAAATTTTTCTCTCTGCTGCCATGGACTTCAATGGGATTAGAGTTGTAACAGAACAGGATTTGTGTCACTTGCAATAAATGATGGCCGGGTCTCACTTCTCTTAAGCAAGTTTCATTTCAAGTAAATAATTAAAACCCCCCTGTTATGCATTACAGCATTCAGCAAACACATTACCTCCACCTCATTGAATAATAACACCAAGCAAACCCAGGAAATTTCTGGACAAAGATTTCCCTTCATCTGACCCATAAGGAGGAGGTTTTGCCTTCCTCTGCTTCAATCTGAGATCAACTTAGTACCAAGGTGTTTCTTGAAGCAGGTTCAGCCATTCGTGTCAAAGTATTTTAAGAATCTGCCTTTAATTTATTGCTGGAAGAAGCAAGACTGTTGAACCTTTAGGCTTTTGCACATTGCAGAAGCTCATAAAGCCTTGAGAGCTTTGTCCACAGACCCCACAATAAGTATGACTCATGGAATGCTATTCTTTTCTCAGTATGCAATAAAGAGAAATATTATTTATAGCAGCATACAAACTATTAAGAAACTGTTTTTCTTTGAAGTTTAGACATAGCAGGGGAACAATAATTTGGATAAACGGCAGTATTAACAATTTCTTTGAATTAGGGCCACACATCATGTTTTGGCCAAATATGTGGTTACGATGAAGTATTCCAATTTCTCAAAATAGTTCTGACATCCACAAGTTTGCTGAGGTCTAATATCTGATTGTTTTTGGCTCAGAAGTGGCTTGAGCCCTAAAGTAATTTTAAGAGCACAAACAATGGAGCAGTTTCCTTGCCTTAGGCCTCTCACTTCCGTGCCTCAAGTTGGATCTTTACATACATCCTCAAAAAGGTCCTACAGTTCTCAAAAAATGTTCCTGGTTGGATTTGTCAAAAGCCTTCAGCACAGGCTCATCTGTTCCCACTAGAATTTGTGGCAAGAGCTTGGTAAAGCCCAGTGGAGCAGAGAGTTGTAACAAGTTGTACGTTACACGACTGCTGCTGCTCTTATCAGCTGTGCTCCGAGCACTTAAATCACGCAAGAAATCACTCATCAGCATTCATTCTGGCAAGGACTAAAGAGATAAAAAAAAGTCTTCCCAAAGATGACATCTGAGGCACAATCAGCTGTAACAAAATGTTCTAGAATGGCACTGGATTTACAGCAGATATTTCGTATGGAGAAAAATTGCTCTTTTTCTGAGGCTACAGGGAAGACCAGGAAGTATCATCCTACCAAAAATAAGAGGGAATTGGTTCTTTCACGTGTAGCAATCAGAGGAGAAATGTACTTACAGTTCCAAATAATGCAGCACCTTTTAACTCGGGCTATAATATGCAGCCCAAAATGTGAGTATTTAAAGCCAGGCACAAATACATCAGATTCAGGCCTACTCTATTTAGGTTAAATTCTGTTTCTCATGCCCGCAGCTCAATAATATTTTCAAGTCTAGTAATAGTTATGTAAGACTCAAATAAGACAAAATACTCACTGCAAAAACACCCCACCCTGTGTGAAAAGGAACATGGTAAAGGTGTGTTGAGGAGCAGACTCCAGAAAAGGATGAAAGACTCCCTCTGTTCAAGAATTTCTTTGTGCCCCAGGCCCCCGAAGTCAGCAGGGAAGAGAAGAGCCTTCACTGGTAGTCCTGCTAAGAAAATAATGAAAATAGCACTAGTTCTACTCCTGGACCAAAATGTATTTGCCTGCAGCTGTTCACTGAAAAAAATTCAATTTGTGATGCAGAGTTTAGATGAAAAATTTAAAAATGTGCTGCCTTTGATTTTGTCTTCCCCACCTTCCTGGCACGGTGTAAATCCATACAGCACCCACAGACCCTGACAACAGGTCACCTTTCTCCTTACAAACAGATTATTGCCACAAGACTTGGCGCTTCCTGTGTTTTCATTCAGAGCAACGATACAGGAATCAAATGCAATAAAAAGCAGCTGCTGAAGCATATTCTGAAACATGACCTGGGCCGGAGGAACAACTGTCGCACTTTGCACACAATTCAGAAGGGCATTCGGGTTCCTGCTGTCACCAGAAGTTGTATTTTAATCACTACAGAACATGATATGCCCGAGACAACCATGCAAGAGCCGCACAAAGCCAGTAATTTTCCTCAGGTCATGTCAGGCAAAAAGTACCATAGTTTCTTTTCTCCCTATCTGATATTATGCCATGTGCTCAGAAAGCTGTCGTCTGGCCTGTCTGTGCCCGTGATGTATTGCATCAATCTCCCAGTTCCCACAAGTTCATATTTAAAGAGCTTCTGTTCACTTATGTCTGCCCATAAAAGATCTCTTGTGTTGTTTTTCTCCCCACCCCCTTCAAGAGCAATAAACATTCTGCTAAGGAAAGGCTTTAGCATCAATCAGATTTCAGCGCTGATTAGAGGGGAGGTGCTCTGGCTGCACTGGAAATGGGCCTCTTTTGACTGTTTTTGTTCTAAAATTAGCTGGGCCATTTCCCGAGAGGAGCCTGGGGATAGACGCAGACACCCCCCAGCCAGCACACTGGGGCTGTGTCGGGAAGCACGGGCAGAGAGCTGCAGAGCGGCTCAGAGCGCCCAGGGAAGCTGGGGAGCTGCTCTCCTCCTGGCTGGCAGCAGGGCCACGGGAAGCCCTGGCTGCCAAACCCAACCTGCAGGGCGCTGAGTGTCTGAGGCATCAAGGGAAGGCCTGAAACTGCAGCCGAGGACAAAACCCCGCTCAGCTCCAGCCCCTGCCGAGGCAGGGCCGTTATTATTGATGCCAGGATTTGTTCTCCCCTCGGTTTGCAGCCACAACACCATTTCTGCCAACAGCAGGAGCTGCGTTTCCCAGAGATGCCCTGGCTGCAATACTGCAGAAAGGCAAAGGCAGCAATGCCTAAGGATGTGTCCCGCCCTCGTGCACTAAAAGATGCTCTACCCAGTTTTCCAGGACTTGTTGAATTCAGCCAATTTACTCAGTTCTGTGAAACTCAGTATTTGGACCAGGGGACAGAAGTTCCAACACCCACGTTGTAAGTAATGCATGTATCTATGTCAGAACCTGTGCAGGCCCTATTTGTACAGGGTTACATCCTTCTGACAGTAGGACAAAGACAAAAAGAGGTTACAGTTACCCCTGCAGGACATGTACATCTCTCTTTGCTGGGGTTTGCTTTCTCCCACGAGCCAGCCCCTCTTATGAAACAGGAGACAAACATCTGCTGCAGGTCATGGTGCTGTGAGTCGCACGCAAGGGATTTAACAGAAAACATTCCCTTTTAAAATAAAGAGCTGGAAAAACATGTCCTGTTATGGACAACTCTGGAACAGTGGGCTGAGCATGCATATTTAGATTAAATGCAGTTTTTAACAACAACTCATTAGAAGAAGAAGAGTAAGACACTGACTGCTTTTGAGGTTCTGCTCTAGCAGTCCTTATTGAAAGTAATCAAGTTGTAACACAGTGGGAGGTGTATCTAAAATAAGCATATAGATTCTTTATCTAACATGTACTGTATAAATAGAAAAGATCCTCAGTAACTCAATGAAGGCAGCATTTAAAAAAAGAGACACAGGCTGGGTTTCCAGGGAACCAATACTACAAATCCTGGGCACCCCTTTGAAGTAGGGTAACTTGGCAATACTGTGAGAAGCACCTTCAGGTTTTTAGACAAAGTTTGGGATGAAAGAAAGAGGCTGCAGATCACTTGCTCTTTTGTTTCTTTCTTCTTTCTGACACAATAATTAAAAGATTTGAATTTTAACTTTCAGGATTTTTTTTAAGATCAAAATTAAGATTAGGAACAGAGGAGGGAACATCCCTTTGCAGCTTCATCATTGTCTTTATGCACCTGAGGTTTGATTTACACAAACTAATGTTGACATGCAAGCACATGTAACAGCCAAAACTGGTTTAAAAAAATCACTTGCTCACACCTACATATACAAGAGGAATATTCCCACTCCTATATTTCACATATTCAATAGTAATATGCAATGCTAATATTCACACCAGAACTGCTTCTGCTCTTGTTCTGTCTGAATTTGTTGACCCATAATGGCAATGGGAGGAAACAAAAATGAATAACAAAAGGTAGAATTCTGCTTTCAGGAGCTTCATTAGATTTTATTCCCACAATTACACAAACACATGGGAACTGGTGCTGCTGCAGACTGATTTCACATCACTGCGTGCAGAGGGGATAAACTCATTGGTGCCATCCAAGATTCTTGCACTCTGTTGTTAACTTCTTTAGCTTTATACCACTCCTATTGTGCCATATCTACTAGGCTTTAACTGGAGCCTTTCAGAGGCTCCACTGCACTCTCAGCTAGAAAGGACTCCTTTTGAAGGTACCTATTCAAATTAAACTTTACAAGATAGAATTTTCCAGTCTTTTCAGAAAGGGGCTCACTGATATTTCCAAATCAAAGTGCTTCACAGGTTCATAGCTCAGGTAATTCTTTTCCTGCTGAAATGAAATAAAAATTGGAAGTTGTCATAACAGTTTTTTGGCAGAGGCACTAAGGATTGAGTGAGCTAAACCCTCCACTTCAGCAACAACATCCATAACTCAAGCACTCACAGCTAAGCTCCATTTCCAATTACTCTAGAGCTCTAGGGCAGATGTTAGTTTGAAGTCTGTGAACAGCACTTGAAACCTTTGTATTTCTCCATATCCAGGGCTAAGCTTTGCAAAAGGAATGTTATTTTGGAGAGAAAACAAATGAAACACCATGTGAGCTGTGCATACCAATGCAAATAGGATTATTGCACTTGAAATGTCACTAAAACCCATTATTCCGTTCGAAACAGCTGTGGAACAATGAAAGGTTTTGGTGTTAGTTGGACATGCAGGCGTTCAAACCTGGAACGGATGTTGAGGAACAATGCAGTGACTGACAAGCAATAATGCTTTTCTGTGACAGTGGATATCTTATCTTGCCACGAGACTTCTTTTCTTTTCTTTTTTTGGTGGGAGGAGAACCTTTCATAAATGATAACATATCAAAATCCTATCAATGTTTATGTAGTATCTTAAATGCAAATTAAAGGTTGATGAGGAAAAAAATTATTTCATCTAACTGCTCGCCAAGGTACTGATATTGACAATTACAGGCCAGATGTTTTTATCTATGTAAATACACTGACATAACTATTTAGGAACATAAAATGCAATGTCTGCTCATGAAGGTGTTAAATAATCAAAAAAAAAAAAAAAAAAAAAAA
>VZRQ01000333.1:1991197-2020367 GCA_013397975.1 Machaerirhynchus nigripectus
AAAAAAGAGAAAATTGTATTAAAAACCCCAAAGAAAACCAGAAAGTGATTAGTTGCACGTCTTGAGGCAAAAGTGGGATGCTGCTACAGGGGTGGGGTTTTTTCAGTCCTGGTAAGAATTTAGACAGTGTTTTAACTACAGGCATGACTGCTCACTTTGATAATTTGTAGGTGTCAAGGACTTGTAGAAAGAAAAAGATGCAAACAAAATGGATCATAAGAAGATTGATGCAACTAAACGTGAGCACAAACATCCTTATTTAATGAATTTCCAAAAATAAAATATAAGGGTGATTTCGGTCTAATTGAGTTAATATTAACCTCTAGGAGCTTGTGATTAATTAAATGTACTCTCTAAACCAGTGCATATAAGACTTCTCTACACCAGAAGGACTATTGCCAGCAACTTGCTTATGATGATTTGCTTGAATTGCAATTAAAAAGCTATTTTTTTCTCTGTATGCTTAAAGCCAAACTGTGTTATGCTCTGTAAATTAGAAGGCAATTATAAACAGCACTCTTCTAGCCTAGAACAGGCAAATCCCACATGCTACAGCAGTGCTTTGTGGAGACTGGGCGTGGAAACACCAAGCAGGGACTGAACAGCAGCTGAGTGTAGTCCCTGCCTCACCCACATCCAGTCCTGCTGTGTGCCCTGATTCTCCCCACTGTTGCCAGTGCAGAGATACAGGGCCAAAAGCAGCACACCATGTAAAATATGTGTTGCCAAAGAAGATATACAAAGTGGCTGAGGGCAATGATTTTTACAGAAACTCCTGGCATCCAACTCCATCAATGAATCTGAGAATTATGTCTGTATCTTTTCATAGGTGTCTCTAAACTCCTGCAAAATATTCACTCCTACAACACTGGGGGGGAACTCAGAGTCCAAAACACATCAAGAAGATGGAAACTCCCACAAGTGGTGTGTAACCAACCCCCAGTGTGGTATCACAAAGGGTGATGGTGTGTGCAGGCTCCAGAGCACACCTGACGAGCACGATCCCACGGCTTCCTCTCCAAACAAGAACAGGATTAACACTTTTCCTTCTAAAGATGTGCAGAGGAAGAGAGCAGTGATGGTGCTTACCTGCTCCACAACCTCCTCAAGGGATTCTCCAAGGAAGAACGCAAACATCCTCTCCTTTTTCTACAGAAGCTGGGTGTAGCATAACAGGAGGGGCAGTTGTACCTTAATCTAGATAAAGGCAGAAAACAAGAGCACACTAAGAACCCAGCAACACTGTCCACCTGTAAGCAGCAAAGAGCTTTCTGCAGCAATTTCTGCTGGCTCCAGTTTCTGCATTTTCACTCCAACTAACCATAATAAATCACAGTTATAGGGTTGCCAGCTTGGAATGTGCAGGTACTGCCTGAAAACAGGAACAGCAAACAGCTAGAAAGGATCTTATGCTATCTATCTGCTTTCTAACGCTCTGTTTTCTCAGAGTTTAGGACAAAATATTCCCTGAGGTCAGGGTATTCTGAAGGCCTTTGTAAACCAGAAGTGGCTCCACTGCAGGAGAATATCCAGACCTGGTGCTCCCCCTGCCTGGCTGAGGCAGAAAGGAAAAGTCTCCTCTCTGCAGCAAGCTCATCCTCCCAGGCTCCTGATGTGCCCAGTTCTACAGGGCATCCGAGAAATGGGGTCCTCAAGTTCAAAAACCTGTTACTTCATGTTTTACCCTCTAAGAAACAAAAATGCAGAAGCACACATTAGGACTGGATGAATTAATTAGTCCTCAATGCAAAGCACATTAGTTCAATATTTTGTAATTCTGAAGTAGTCTTTGCACCTATAAATATTACTCAGCTGTTTTTCTTCAACATCTTTTTATTGGGAACTCATAAAATTGATATATTTTGTTTGGCTATACTCCAAAAGAAAAAAAGGTCAGGAAAGTAATGACAAGAGAAACGAAGAATAAAGATAAGTTTAGATAAATATGAGGAATGGGAACAGTACATAGAAGACTTTTTATTTGTTCAACAGATGGTTTAGCAGAAAAATGGTGACCTCAAACACTGAGCGCTTACAGTAAAATATAAAACCTCTTATAAATAATGGACTAAGAACAATATGAACTGAAGCCCAGACTAAATTAAACATCTCACTTTTCATTCATCACTCTCTCAGAGCTGTTCTGAACTTAGTTTTACTTAGAGTGCGAAAGAAAACGTTGAAGGTATTTCTCACCCTCTGCAGTTAAGGCACCAGGATCTCACATTTGAAAACTATTTAGAAATACAGTGAGTAGTTACTCAGAGACAAGATCTAATCAAAAACGTGAATTATACACACAGGCATAAGCCTTCCTACATGTCTACATGAGCTATTTACGTTAAAAATCTGACTTTAGTAGGACTGTTCACATACACACATTTTCAGAACTAGGAAGAAGTCAAACTCTAGGAAAAAGAGCATTCTTCATGCACTGAAGTTTCAAATAGCTCCTGACAACCTCTAAAACACCCATGAAGCTCTTAAGCTCCACTGTTGATCATGATATCATCACAATTAAAAACCTCCTCACACATGTAAGGCTTCAGTCCAAAACTAGTTGAAGCACATCAAACATAACCAATTAACATGGATCATGTCTAAAAAAATGCTAGTCCACATGAGTTTTTCTCACCAGTGGAGGTACTGCTTAATTTTTCCACAGACTATTTTTGGTTTTGGGGAGGAAATAGTACATGAATGTATGACTTCAAAATGATTTTCTGTGGACAAAGCAAGCCTTTGTATCAGAACACAGATCTGGACTTTGGCTTCACCACACTGCAGATCACTGTCTTTAGAGTCAGCCTTTTGCCATATAGCAGGGGATTCTATTTACCGAGGTGTGAGCACAATCAGCCCAGGCTATCTGGAAGAGAACCCGGAGCATACAATGTACCCACTGTGTCTGCTGTGAGTGCACTCATTACCACTTTACAGCGGCTGAGAACTACAAACTTCATTTCCTGAACACTGTGTTTGTGTATGCAATAAACCATGCACCAGAGAGCAGTCACTGAGTTTAGCTCTGCAGAGAAAGCCCAGCACACACAGAACCCGGGTTCTTCACTTCTACTGCTCTCCCATCCAACCAGGGCATATTTTCAAGTGTTTCTTCCACCTTCATTACAAACTTTCCAATTCCTGCCCCAGGTTTCTGAGAAGGGAAGTCTCAGGACATTTTCTTGGGCAGGACTATCTGACTTGCTTATCTCTTGCATATCTTGTATATCTGGGTGTACTCATTTGTTTTGGAAGGAACTACGGCAGAATGTACAATGCAATTATCCTGATGCAAATACTGCAAGAATATTACTTGAGCAGAGTTCCATCTAACATGAAAAACAAGTAGCTCTAGCACTATATAAATTCTTCCCCTTCTCATGGATTTTAAGCCCCTTCCACTCCTGCAGAAGATGCCAAGCAATTGTCTGTGTGATAGAAAAGGCCACTTGTTTTTCCAGTCTGAGTACTCTTTGTTCATTCTGAGCTCCACTTTTCAGCTCTTTGTTTTCAGTTGTTCATAAACTCTTCAAGTAGTTTCAATTCCAGCGTCATCCTGTATCCAAGCATTGCCAGCTTCTCCTCAAGACAGGAGAGCGTCCAATTCCTGTGGAGCATTAAAGCCCTTCCAAAGACACCTGGCTGCCTCTGGAGTGGTCACAACTTTTACCATTTTTGGTATCCTGGGTCTGTGTCAGGCTCTAGGCACACTTAGTCAGACTTTTGTGAAGCAACCCAGACCATGCTCTTCACGGGGTTTTGGTGGCTTCAAACTGTTAGCAGATGGCACAGCACGCAGCTTGCAGTGATTCATGAGACTCAGAGAGGGGAACAATCTACTGCAGTGTCTCATCCCACTTCAAAGCACCGAACCCAAACTCCAGCTGCATGGAATTTGGATGCTGCTGCATCATTTCCAGGGAAAACAACAATTTCCTCTCCCCCCTCCCCCAAACACTGTTGGGGCCAGGCCCCCGAAGCCAAGCATATATTACATTGTCCTATATTGAATCAATCAAAAACATTTCTTAAAAGGTCAGCCAAACATTCTCCTCTGGCTTTGAATTTTATATTCCTATTTTACTGTAAAATTCCACATTTTTAAAATAGTTCATAAACAAAACATTAAACATTGCTGGCAGTCCATGTCCCATTTGGTAACTGACAAAGTAAGAGAGAAAAACATGGAATTAGACTTTCCCACCTACCACAGGGGTTTGAGCCTGCTAAGGAGGTACATGAAGAAGGGACATCTATCTAACATACTGCTATCATCAAACTATCAGAAACTTGACTTGAATGTTTTTCTATCGGGACAGCTCCTTTATAAAAGTTACCGAGGATTCATGTTAAGGACAAGTTACTGTCTGATGGTGTTGATTCTTCAAAACTTCAAGCCAACCATTGAAACAGAATTGGGAGGGGGGAGTCAGGTGGGGGAGAATGGGGAATGTTTCCTTTGGGCCTGGAACCCACAGACAGTGTTTCCCCCTCTTCATTTGTCATGTTCTTTTCTGCATTTGATGTGCAATAACAGCAATTATTACGTGTGCAAATGCAATATAAATGTATGTAGAGAAAGGATCTCAAAATAAAAATAAATCCTTTTTAAGATAAAGCATAAAGCAAAGGCTGAATTCTACACTCAAACTTTGGTTTCTTCTTCTGAATTGCAAGATTCAGTTTTCAAAAAACTGGTTATTAAAGTTGCATGTGTGTAATATATTTCTTATCCAGGATGCTTCCTATGATCATGAAAATATTGATGTGGAAAAGGAAGAACGTGTCACATTACGAGCAAATTGAAATTCAGCTGCATTTTTCAGAGTTTTCTATTAAATTGCTCTCAATTATTTCCTTCAATACTCTTCCTCGCTTTAATTGATCAAACTTGTGGATGATATTTCTGGTATCTGAAGTATTAAACCGTCATTCTGACCAGGAATTTGTAATTAAATTCTTATGGGAACTTTCACAAACAACTGAAATACCTTCACTTAAGCAACTACTGAGCAGATTCCCCTCTGGTTACTTTTATTGGACATCTCTGTGCTTTTCTTGCAATGTGAGAAAGATCATTTTATGTTTAATCAATGATTTATTATGAGTCACAAGGAGTTGGGTTTAACAGAGGAGGAATCACGTACTACAGCACTATCCATTGCTGCTCCCTCACGCTAAATTCCTTGCTGCCTGTGGAATTCACTGATGTTTATATTGTCATGTCAGACTCTCACGTTTCGAACGCACCGAGAGGTTCAGATTCCTTGGTACCTCACACCATGAACTGAACAGAAACGACTGCGGCCAGCAGCAGCAGAGTGAACTTCCCCTGACAAACTGCAAGTCCTTCTCACAGCAGCCCACCTCAGATAAGGAACTGTGTGACGGAAAACTGAAGAATGAATTTTTAAGAATCAAAGCCACAGGCAAACTTCAACACTCCCTAGACTCGAACTCATGTTATAGGACGTTAATACGGTGAAAAAATGCAAAATTAAGTACTAAGAAGAAGTTGTATATATTGCAAAGCTGCTCAAGGAAACCACACAGTGAAACACAAATGTCCAAAGACATCCCACACTTCGGACTCCTGTGCTCCGTAAGAAAAATTAACGTCATAGGGATTGGCATTTGTAAATATTATTTCAAATCAGTCAAATTTATTGTATAGATCTTCTGACTCCCATGAACAAAAGCACAGTCTAAGCCAAACATTTGCCTCAAAAATATTTCAGGAAATTCAGCCACAGGATCTCATATAAATGTATACACACAAGTGAGAAACCTACGTGGTTATTATGACATACCGTGCCTTGAAACGAAGGGTGACTGCAGCAGCTCTAAAGAGCAGCAAACCTCCTTCGCCCCAAAACTCCCCACAAAGACTTCACTTGCAACTTCACACTTGATTGTCCTGTAGTTACAAATCATCTCCTGATCCCTGAAGGAAGGACCTTTCATCCAAATCTTTCCCCTTCTTCTGGGAAAATGAACAAAAAAACCCCAGCCAATGATTTCTGTCTCCATTCTTTCTTAGGCTTTCCCATTACTATTCTCCGTTTGGTTTTATCACTTTATTCCAAACCTCCCTCATTCTCCTTTGCCAGTAAGAAGAAATTTTTCACATTTCTTCCTTGTTTTCAAGGCAAACTCTGAAGCAGAGAGAATGAGAGGCATTTCTCAAGGCTCTTTGGCCAGGATTAGAAGCGAGGCAGCTGCAGTTTATGAGACCTAGCAAGACTACTCCACAGCCTAGGTATGTGCTAGAGGTCTGCTGTACCAGCACCTGGTGCTTCCACAAAGGGGAGATGGTTTCAGTAGCAATAATTTAACTTTCCAGAAGAAAAAACTTCTCTGTTTTCTTACGGGGGCCTCTAAGTTCTTGCAGTCATGCCTGTTCTCATTTATTTTCTCTCACAACTAATAAGCAACTTCATACAAGAAGATGTGACTGTTGAAAGTCAAATTACTTAATTAAAGTTAATTACTGAATGGAATCCAAATTGTCTTAAAGGGGGCCAAAGTTAGCCTTGCAGTTAGTTAAAGTGAGTTCTCACAAAGTATGGATTATAAGCACACAGCTTCAAGTCCTTAACAATAAATACTTGACCCCTCAAGGTGCACAGGTAGTGGGAGAGATCTTTTCTTTAGAGTGTAATGAAAATTTTCAAGTGTCACAACAACCTGCTGCCTGTCCCAAAGAGCAGCAGCAGAGAGGACTGACCCTGGTCAGCAAGGCCACTTCAGCAAAACCCATTTTCTTCTGACCTGTGCACACACACAGCAAAGAACCTGGGTGAGGGCAGTTAGTGCAGTCAGCTATCAGCTTTTACAGACCTAATTTTCTTTTACGGGCTTACTAACCTAATGATGTATCGGAGAGGAATCTGCACAGACCTTTCCCCCGGTGTGTTTTCCGTGGCACGTGTAAGACTGCTCAAAGACAGGTGAGCTCTTGGTAATGAGCCTCAGGTATGTGGGACAGCACAACCCTACTGTCCTGTCTCCCTTTCTCAGCATGGCATGAAAACTGCCCTAAGACAAGCTGCCTTTTATCTGTCACTAGAACACAGACAATGTTAAGTAATCGTCTCTACCAGTTCCTGTCAGGGGGAAAGTTGTGTCTGCCTCACTTCCACGCACCAACATTTAATTCTAATGACCTTTTCTGCTTCATGTAATCAAGCAGGTAAGGCAGGGAGATAGATACAGAAAACTCAGCACATGCCTCAGTCTCCTTTTGACTTTTTACCAGAGCTGGGTATGAGTTTACATGAGGGGGGAAAACCAAACACAGTCAAAGGGAAAACTGATAAATCATCTCACACTGGTAACTTTCAACAGCATAAATATTCTCTGCACCGAGAAAACAGTGGTCTGGGTGAAAACAGCAGTCACTGCAAAGATACCATCCCACAGCTTCCCATTAAAGATGAGCTATAGGAACACAAATGCCTTTGTCATCCCCAGGGTTATCATAACAACCTACATTTTCCTCCTCCCTCCGTCACCAGAGCGTGTTCAGAATTCAAGTCACTGTCTGTTTGGATAGTTCAACCTCCCTGATAAAATCAGATGAAACAAATATCACCCACAGACATATACAGTGCCTAAAAATACACACCTGATGATGCTTCATCACTTTACACAGCAAATCCCTGCTCTCATGTGAGTGGGGACACAGAGCTGGAGGACAGGGTGACATTTAAAAGATGGAACAGGGGAAAAATAAATGAAAGCAGCTAAAGAAGCTTCACTTTTAAAACTCTTCTTTTTTTCCCCTAAAAATAAACCGCATTTTCAACAGGAAACCAGGAACCTGTAGTAATGTTTAGATCACATTTTAGTGCTACTGCATTAGGACTTCATGAAGTTTTGCACTCACTGTTTAATTTGAAGTGCTCTATAGATTCTGAGGAATTGAGAAATGACCAATGCCTTACTGGAAAAACTGGAAAGAAGGGGAATGAGGACACGGAACATGGAAAAGCTCACGATACTCTTTTCCACACTTAGAAAACATTTTTCTACTGAGAAACAGCATTCATAAGATGTGATGCTGTTTGATTTTCTGACACACAGGAACCACAATGAGTTGAGCCAAACGTGTCCAGACTGTTCAGAGGGCTACTTTAAATACCGTCAGCAGAACAATATTACAAGAAAATCTGATTTGTTCCAATAAAACCCGTTTTTTTCCTCTATTGGTGTGAAGAAATGTTCATTCACGGACACACTTGTGTGCACATTTGCACAAAGTATTTTGAGTAAGAGGAGGTTTGAGCCAGAAATCATTTTTATAAGAAATATCTTACAGTTATTTCATGTTTTCTTGTTTAAATTGGGATACACAGCAATTATCTTGGTACCAGACTGCCGTCGATAACATTAGCAGAAATTAATACAAATATTTGCATAAAGCATGCTTTATTTCTCATTCACTGAACTGTAAATATCAGATTCTGATAACACTGCAGATGACTGCTTAGTTATTGTCAGAGACGTAATCCCAGCAATTAGCAAGGTGTATACTTAAAAAAGAAGTCAAATATTAACATAATCTCCAATTGGTGTAACTACAGCATAAGCAAACTGTACAAAATATGGAAAATACTTGCTTATCATGGCAAAATACTTAACCAGATTTGCAAAGTGCCTTCAATATAACAAACTCTATTAGATCTTATTAATAGAGAGAAGTGAGATTATCCAGATCAGACAAAAAGGCTCCATGGCTAAACTGGTTTTCGCAGCGTTTGCAGTTATTACATAAAATCTGTATCCATTTCACATCTGCATCCATTTCACTTAACCTTGTAACTGTAACTCGGTGGGAACAGCTCTGCATTGCCACCCCCTTCCACTGAAGAGATTTCATGAACACAACAAAGCGAGAGTGCCAGCAGAACTCTGAACCCACTGCACAGATATGACTGATTTAAATATCCCTATCAGGTGTTCACAAAAAAAAAAAAAAGGGAGCTATAACATATAACTATTTCCTCCATTTTTCCTTTGTTTTTTTATTTCATGAGGATGCTTAGGGACCTCAGAGAAAAATCTGTATTTTACAATCTCACATATTTCCCACTTCAGAAATGCATAAACTTTCAGAGAAAGAAATTTCACTAGCAAGGCACAAAGTGATCAAGCCCACATATCTTTAATGATCTAACTTTGACAGTTTTTTAACCTAACATGTATTCTCCTCCTCTACAAAGCCTACTGTCTGTAATGTATTTCCACTATTAATAAAAAATTTATTGCTAAAATGATTCAAACTTTTCTGAACACTCTGTAAGGATTTACACTGGATAAATCCTCTTAGAACAGCAAATCTTGATAAAATGCTTTTGCAAGGACACCACCGCTCTTTCACAAAGGTATTTAGTGAACACAAGCTATAAACTTGACACTTCTTCACCTTCCTATTATACTTCTGAGGTTGAAAACAAGTGAAATTGATCAAATATTCTTTGCTAGACACATAAATTTTACTGTAGGAGTAACTGCACTGTCAGTTTGATGTGGTTTAGTCATCCTACTTAAACCCACAAATTTTGAGGGGACTTCAAGACTCAAAACCAGGCTGACAGGACATATTTCAGCATCAAATCTAACTATTCCAGAGAGCTCCTTGTCTTCAAGCTAATCAGGCTGATTAAGCAAGCACGATGTCACTGAGCCACAGAACGAAGCGCTTCAGCTTTCTCATAACAAGACTGAAATCTTTTCAGTGGATTAGCCTGACTTCAGTCATTACAGGAGCATCTGAGGAATGTGTAAGAATTATTTCATTTCTTTACACTCACCAAGTCTAAGTGCAGAAACCACTGAAGTGTTAACATGCAGCTTTGATATACTGATTCAGCATTGGGATGAAGGACATCATCAGCCCAGCCCGCGCTGTAAGATCACACCTGAGGCCTCACAAACATGACATGCATGTTATTCATCACACCTTAAGTCCTGGATCACTGGCTAAGGAGACAGGATTTTCGTTTTCTGGCAAATTATAATCTGAAAGAAACAGGTGATTCAGTATTTTGAGATAGCGATGCCAATTCTATTAACTGGTCAGGGAGCAAGAAAGAATATCTCAAAGGTCACAACCAGTGCTGCTGAGAACTGCTTCTTCTCAGCCAGTCATTTAGAAATGCAGGTCCGCAGTTCCTCTGGAGGCACTACACAAATCATGGCAAAGGCTCTTAAAGCTCAGCTCCACAGTCGAATATGACTAATAAAAGCCAACACAACTTTTCAGATCTACTTCCCCAGGCAACACACTTTTACAACTTCCCTTAACAATGACAAATGCGATTATGCTTAGAGATTTCATTACTCGCTGCAGGTAAAACACCGACTTGAATTTTTCATCACATTTCCAGCTGCACAAAATGTCTTACAAATAAGTCATGTTCAAAGTATAAAATGTTACTCTGTGAAGGAAGAAATCGGGCTACAGGAGGATTCTGAAATTTTTATGTACTATGCAAGGACTGGCAGCCAGAGGTCACACTGAAGTTTGGGATTTTCTGTTTTCAAACTCTTAAGACACACTGACCTCTTTCGGGCAACAGGAAACAGAATTGGCAGAATTCTTCTCAGAACCTGAACTTACTGTTTATTCTCATTATACCCAAATCTCAGTTCTGACAGCAATGCCACACTGTGTTTACAGTGAGAATGCACAGCCCTTGAAATAAATCAGAACACAAACCTTTTACCATTCTACATACAGCAACATAGAGGTTCTGAAAACTCTAAGATGGATTAAGGCCCAGATCTCTGCTTTGACTTTTTGGGCACCTTTAATTTGCTAATTCCTTGTCATGGTTTAAACCCAGCTGCCAACTCAGCCCCACACAGTTGCTCACTCCCCACCAGTGGGAGAGTGAAAGTGAGGAGACCCGTGGGTTGACACAAATCAGGTTAATGGGGCGGGAAAGGATGATAGTAACAGAATTTAAATGCACACGTGCTGCAGAATGCAGGGCTCAGCACCCACTGACCCACACCCAGCCAGCTCCCTGGCAGTGCCCCGGGCCAGCTCTGCCCCGATTTCAACACTGCCCATGACATCACATACCGGGAAATATCCCTTTGGCCACTGGGCCAGCTGTCCTGGCTGTGTCCCCTCCCAACCCTCGTGCCCCTGCAGCTCCTGGCTGGCAGGGCATGAGAAGCTGCAAACTCCTGGACTCACAGTAAGCCCTGCTTAGCAACCACTGAAAACATCAGTGTGTTATCGACATTATTCTCATGCTCCATCCAAAACACAGCACTGCACCAGCTACAAGGAGGAAATTTACTGTATCCCAGCCTAGCCAGGATCAGCTTCATGTCCAGCTCGGCATTCATGTGACACTGTCCTAATATACAAATAACTGCCTTTAAAGCCAAGACACACATTATGAAAAAATGGTTCGACAAATTAGGCAAAAATAGTAAAAAATTTGCCATAAGTTTGATCAGGAAAAAAAAAGATTCATAAAACAACAGAGAACACTAGTTTTGAAATGTTCTACTTCTGCACTAAACAGCCTTTTTTAAAAACAAAACATTTTTCACTTACACATCAGACTAACAAATTTTGTTAAAATTTGATCTTTCCATCCATCCTTTTTTGTCCTTCCATCCATCCTTTTTTGTCCTTCCACAAATCCAGAAAGACTTGCTTGCAATGTACGTTTTCTAATTCCTGAAACAACCACTACTAAAATTTGTTGATAATTGAAAAAACAATTTGCTGCTTCAGCAAAATTTCTTTTCCTTTTGTACATGCCGAAATATGCCAGTAAAAGAAGAATGAAATAACTTCAGTACAAATTTAAGTTGACATCTAGTATCAAATTGCAAAATACTCCAAGGATGATGGGGTGCAGCAGGAATCATCAGGCTACCACTCAAAAAGACAGACAAATGTTTTCAACAGGTTGAAGTAGAGTTTCAAATGTAATTTTAGGAGCAGAAATGTCTCTTACAGAGGAAGAGCCTTTCCCTTTACTTGGACAGTAATGCTGCAGTTTAGGAACACGGCATTACTAAAGGAGGAAACGCTCACACAGAGTTTATGTTCTCATTAACCTGATCCATTTTGTACAAAACACAGATATGGATCTCAGGTTTTTCTGAAACAGATCTTACCTTTCCAGGCACAGCAATGACTTGAGGAGATCCTTCCAGCAGTAAAGAGCACAGTCTATGTTTTACTTCTTCAGTCAAAAGTTTATCCTGTTTATATATATACATATATATATATATATGAAGCACCAACAGATAACAGAATGTTTCATATCATGGTTTCAAAAACTTCAGCCTACAAGACCAAAGAAGTTCACAGTTCAGTGAAGTACAGGTAAAATAAGGGAAACAAACACATTTTACTACCTACAGTTTTGAATGTTTGCCAAAAAAATTTTTAAAAGCTCTTTTTCTTTTCTTCCCATTTCTTATCCGAGTCTTTTAGGAAGAAACTGGAAGTTTTCTAAACAAATTCACGTACACTGACAGTGAGTAATTCAGTGGGTATTGTTGCAATGGCCTGTTACCATCTATCCCAAAACAATCTATTCACAGCTCCCATGCAAGCAGCATTTAAGGTGCCAGGACACCCAGTGGGCTCCATTCCCCAGGCATTCCCTTTGGTCCATGGGACACAGCTCAAGCGTCTTCCACAGCAATGCTGTCATCCACAGTAATCTTCCAGACACCTTTTTCCTTGTATTACTACTCAGAGGCAAATAAAAAACACTGCTTTAAAGACTTAAGTTGAACATTGTCCAGAACAGGAATAGCTTACATCCGAGAATATTAACTCCCTAAAACAATAGTGTCCCTTCTTTCTACCCCGAATTTAGAATGCATATACTCAAGTCACAAGGCTGATGACCTCCATATCCTAATCATCTTATCCCATAACAAAATACCACAGAAGAAAGTTTGCCAAAATAAAAATGGGAATATTTATTATCTTTTCTACTAAAGCAATGCAGTTCTTTTGAGATTATACATTGGTCTTTGCAAATGTTTCTACAGCTAAATTAATACTTTTCCATTTTGTAAAAAAATTAGACACGTACTTCATAAAAACAAAGACACAGGCTATGTCACTGAACAACTGGAAAGGATTGTAACTGTTAGTAGGGATGAGCAAA
The DNA here is from genome assembly GCA_013397975.1 of Machaerirhynchus nigripectus. Lineage (NCBI taxonomy): Eukaryota > Metazoa > Chordata > Aves > Passeriformes > Dicruridae > Machaerirhynchus > Machaerirhynchus nigripectus. The sequence continues at coordinate 2,004,361 of VZRQ01000333.1, forward strand.
GAAAGCTCATGCTTATACTTAAACCTCTGGCATTTGTATCGTTATCACATGTTCAAGTGGGACACAACGGGGACATTTTCCTTGCACATTTCTGGGTCCACTTCCCAAACTTCCAGGAATCAGACAGACTGGTAAATACTGAATGGGACCAGGAGAACCTAAACATTGCTCAGCAGTACCACATGCACAAGATGCAGGGGAAGGAAGAGTCAGACCCGTGCAAACAGTACAAGACAAACCGTTACAACTGGCAAACGTGCACTGGACAAAAGTTGAAGTTTATGAAAAGTTTTATTTGTTGTCATGAAAATAGTATCGGAAGCAAATAACTGTATGTGTTTTGCAAAGTCATCTTCATTTGGCCTCCTGAGCTTTCTTGGCATTCTGTTTTTCTTTTGCCTAGGAAACAAGGGGAGATGATGTCAAGCTCTGATAAGACAAAGATCATTCTGGAGCTTTGAATGACTACTCATTACATTTCTGAATATTACAAATACGCTGGAAAAAGAAAAATACAAATGTAAATTTAGACCCTTCAGAAGCATCCTACTACTATTTTACTAGGTTAGTATATATTTTAAGAACAAATACAGGTTTAAATAAATTATGCAAAAGAAACGGAGATTAGGTAACTTCTGTAGGGGAAAAGCACTACTTTAAAAACATAATTGAAACCTTCATTTTTCATACCTCCATACCAATTTCATTTAACATAGAAAAAACTCTTCTTAATGGAAACATTTTATGTCACAAGAAAACACCACATTCAGACACACTGATTATCAGAACTGAACTCCAAAACAAACCAAGAACTCAGTGGTTTAGATCTTTCAAATGAGTGGAAAGAAACCCCACAAAAGTTCCTGTCAAGATATCTGCAGACAGATTCTCATTACTTGTATCAATCATAAATAGTTCAAACTGACAGGAAACTGGCACTTTCCTCATTATGAATTCATTTAAGAAACAGATTGGGCAAGAAGAGGGGACAACTCAGAAGCAAGGCCAACAACTTTCTGTCAAAACATCAGTTAGTTCTGAATCAGGCTGCTGCTTGTTACCACTTATTATTGAACAGAACAGCATCTAATTCAGTGATCTAGAATTAAGATCTGTTGCCATCAGTTCGCTGGTAATTTACTTGTGAAAGCAGCTTGGTGGGTGTTATAAATGACTTGTGTTAACGTGAAACTGGATTAAAACTCCACAAGTTACTGTCTTATAAACTATGGGCCTACAAATTTACCTTCCTAAATAAACTCAGCTAAAGAATGCACTAAAAAATACACAGCTCTTTTTTCATTATACTAATTCAGAGATCCTTTCTCAGTGAGTACAAAATCAAGGATCCTGCCTCTGGCACTGCAGACTAAGTGCATGCCAGCACAGAGCCAAGAACAGCTCGAGTACTTGACCAGTTTAATAACCTCGCCAAAGTGGCAGGCACACTTATTTATTAAGGTTTAATACAAACCTTAGCAGTAAATCAATGTTAATGGCTAGATACCTTAGAAAGGGGCAAAGCCAAGCCACTGAATGAGCACAGGAGCAAGGAAAAGGGAATTCCAACTCGAGTGCTGTGCCACGGCTGCCACCACGCGGTCACCGCCTGCTACAGCGGCCACAGGGGAGCCCTCCTGGCCAGAGATCTTGGAAGCATAAATGACATGGGCTTGTTCATTGAACAGAGAAGGTATGAAAACTCATAGAAATATACTGTCAGCTAGGAAATACTCACTTTTTCTACTAATGGTATTAACTGCTGGTGCTCTGCTAGAGTCTTTAATAATTCCATGATGAAAGGCAGGTAGTTATGTTTTCTTCTAATATTTTCGATCTAAAAAGAAATGAAAAGCATTAACAGAATTATTATATGGCTGAATTATCTTCTAGTCCCCATCCACTTCCTTCAGATTAATTGCAAAGCTCCCATATATACACATAAAATCTGGCTTTTTCTTACAACTGTTCCAATAATTTCATCAGAAAAGCAAAGGCTACATACCTTATATCTTTTTAATTTTTGGTTCTCTTCTTCAATTAACATCTGGTATTTTGCAACTTCTGATTGTATAGAACTTAACATATTACTACTTTGATCTGTATCCATAGGCTCCTCCTTCCACAAAACAAAAATTTAAATCGATGACATTACTCCATTTTAAAATCCTTTTTTTTTTTTTAATTAAAGCAAATTTTGTCTCAAGAGTATTTCTAATCACAGAAAGATTCAGTTTTGTTTACAGTTATAGGAACATTCCAGGAATTTCTGCAGTTAGTTACAAGCAGATTAGTTCAGGTACTGGGAAAAGAACAGTTCCAGCACCAGAGCAAATGAGTCAAGGCAGAAAGTCAAAATGACACGGTCACACTGTGCTGAGTGCTCAGCTCGGAGCTGCAGCACGGAGTGCATCCACACTGCGCTGGGCAGATCTGTAGCAATCACTCCCTGCTTTTTTTAGTGCTGCTCCATTTGGAGCAAGGAAGGGAAGTGAATAATAAAGCCAACACACAGAACTATCAGAGAATTACTTTAGCAATTCAAATTCCATGGCCTACCTCTGCCAGTTGCTGCTGGAGCTCTGCAATCCTCTGCTCATATATCATCTTCCTGTCAGACACAATAGCCATCAGGTTAAACCTTATCTCACCTTCACTGTATCTAAATCAGGAACAGAAAAACAGAACAACAAAGACAACCCACTTTCAAAATTAGTCACCAACATGACAACTCCAAATCCCCTCTTCGATTTCATTTTAAGGAATGCATTTCATGGAAACAAAATTTTAAATGGGTCTATTAAAGTAAGTTGTGCTACAGATCCAATCTTGTAACAAAATCAAATCAGACGACCAGTTAACTCTCTCCAATATGCAACTCCTAATGACCTCCTCTCCCCAAAATTTACTATTCCCGTCTGTGGTCACAAAACAAATATACTAAAACCGTCCAAAAAAGGAAAGAAAACACAACAACAGAACTTAGAGAAGACTGCTGCACACAATAGGTGTTACTTTCTCATTACTATTACTTGTTAGAAAATACTGGAGACTTCTCCATATAGTGTGAGAAGTACATTCAACAACTAAACCAGCAGGCCTTTCAGAGGTTAAATTCTCCAAAAGCAACTTGGTAGTCCTGTGTTGCTTATCAAAAAGTCCTCAAGCAAAAACTTAGAATTGTTTTCTAAAAATGGCATAAAATCAACTTTATTTCTAACAAATTTGGGACTGTAGTTTGGAATCAGAGTTAAGAAGATGGGAAGTTCCATAGTATATTTTTCTAGCTTATATTCCTAAAACAAGCCACATACCTAAGAAAAACTTGTTATCTCTAAACACCAGCTGTATGGATAGAACAACTATCTAGTGTTTTTAAGTGCATAGGCAAATGTTATTCATGGTCACGACACTCTTAGCTTTCACTCCCTAAGATCCACAGCTGCATAACAGAGATAACAATCTTCTCCTCCAGAGCACTCGTAGGATCTCTCTTCACCACACAGACACCTGCTTGGATTAATTATGCAGCAGTGCAGTGTATTTGAGGTTTATCTATCATCTGCCTCATACTGGGCAACAGGTGCTCAAGTCACACAGGGATATGCATAAAAAAAATGATGCATAAGTGTCACTGCTTAGAAATCCAGCTGAAATCTTTAAACGGAAGGAAATTAAGACTATGGAATTTTAAGCACAGGTAAGGCACTATATTTTAAAGGCATCACAACCATTTACTTTTGTATGCGCTTCTCTATGACGGGCCGCACGGCACTTATCCAGTCATCCTGATTGCATGCACCTGGGGAAAAAGCAGGAAAGAATTCATCATCTTTGCAAAATTTATTGCAAGGTTGACTTGTATAATTCAGGCTTATGCAGCAACTTCGGAGTATGTAACGAGTTTTTCCTTAGCTACTGCAGTCTGAAATTACTGAGGTGGCTTTCTCAGGAGGTGGAAGATACTTTATTAATAACAATATTTAGATAATGCAGTGGCCAAAACAATGGAACTAAGTTAAATTTTAAGGGCATAAGCATCTAACATTTGTTTTGTTGATAACAAGAAATAACGGGGCAGGGGAAAGTATGTTATGTAAGATTTTTATGTCACTAGGGAAATTAGTTGGTATGGAAACATTGAAGTAAACAGCAAAGGAAAACACTATGGACAGGTACAGCTGTCTAATATTAACTCTTGATTTTGTCTATGTAGATGCAATATAATGTTAGAAAGACAGAAAGAAAAACCATAAAAGGATATATGACAGAGAACTTGATTTCAAGATATACGAAAGAATACCTACAGGTGCTTTCCTAAGCTGAAAATGCCTCTTTTGCAATTTCAAGACCTTAAAGTAAATGTAGAGACTTGTGATCTTGTGACCATACAAATGATGTTATTGTTACGTCTGCAGACTGTACAGTATCTCTAGACAGACTAAAGACAAGATTAAGCAACAAGCCATTGCTCAGCCTAAACATACATAAAATTGTCAACAAACCTGGGAAAACACGCTGGGAAAGAAGTGTGGAACATGTTGACAATGTATCAGACTCTAAAGTACAGATACATGATAGGCAGCGCAGAGCTTTCCAAGACACAACAGGGCACACGCATCTCAAGAAAGATTACAAAACAGGAGTCTTACAGAGAATAAAGCTATTTTCTTTTAAACCATTAGGAAATCACTTGCTATCTAAGAAGAAAGAGGGCAGTGTGTAAACACAAGCCACATAATGTAAAAAAAGCATCTGGAGTCAGCTGTATACATTCTCCCTTTATGTAAACAACTCTCTTGCAACAAAACTATTAAGGTTTTGGAAGGGATTGCAGGACCTGATCATTTGATTACTGAAGGAAAAGAGAGAGCATCAGAGACATGGAAGAAGCAGGGAGAAAACTGTATTTTCAGACCAACAAAACTAAAACAACACAAATGACTGCAAGGAAGTACAAGCTGTATGTACATTCAGAAAACTTTCAAGATATTCTTAATTTTAATAAATAACTTGCTTTGAGGCTGTAACATTCGACCAATTTGTTGCAAAAAGCTCTTGTTAAAATGAAGGATGTTCAGAAAAAATGTAAAATGTTACCTAAATCAATTGGTCCTTCCCTTAAGCCATCCAGCTCATAGAGCCTCCCACTAACAGGAACATAGCTTACAAAGTGAAAGGCATCTTCCTCCTTTGCTGAAGACTTTGCATCAAACTCAAACATCTGTTGTCTGCAAAGAAAATTTAAAAACCCCTGAGATTAAAAAGGATTTGCTCAAATATTGGCCAGATTTAAAACATATGTTACCTGGCAAAACTGTTGTGAACTTGCCGAATCACTTCTGAGTTGCTCAGTGCCAAACCTTTCATCTGAAAGGAAGTAACAAAACACCTGTAAACCACCAGAGCTGTAACACTGGGACACCCAGCATGCAGGAAACAGGGGGCACCCACCGCAGCATCAAAGCTTTGGGAAAATTCTTTGAATTCTGACAAGGTCTCTCCTAGATGAATGTCTTGATGAGCACAGTTTAACAGCACACTTACTATGGCTTGAGTTGCACAGGCATTATTAATGACCTAAAAAAAAGCATGGAGAACTTGGTCAGCACTGGTGATAAAGGTTCACTCCAAACTGGGTTTGTTACAAACACACTTTCTGAGCTGATTCCCTTTGGAGCTGCACCCTAACACACACTGGATTTGCTGCCTGGGTAGCTACAGAAAAGCCTTTGCTGTAATAAAATCAGCTCTGCATGGCTGTCATATACAATTAATCGATAAAACTCATATTTCACAGCTGTCCTCAGAAACTGTCATTCCACTGCCTCACCATCTGTCTAAAGTGATTAAAAAAAGGCATAGAAGAAATGCAGAAATCCTCAGACCTCTGTGGAAAAACACAGTAATATTCAAAGCAAACTGCCCAAATGGTGTTATTTTATCTATGGCCTTGGAAAAAAGTCAACATTCCCAATAAAAGTCCTTCAAATAATCAGATCTCCTACCAAGAGTAGGAGGTCAAAAAAATTTAATTTGAAGCAAAAAAGCAGATTATGGAAATTTTTATTGAAAGGTTTTATTAGACAAAAAATTTCAAATATTTTAAGGATAAACTAATAAAACTTAAAAGTGTTCCAAGATGAGAGCTTGTTTAAATGATGGTTAGTTGAATAATGTACTTGTTTCTTTACTTCCAATAAAATCCTTTCAAGTTAATGTTTAAGTTACTAGTTTGACACTGTTACACTTCAGTGTTAAATATTCCACTTTTAGAAAATATAAACAACCCCCTTCATTTTAAATCCATGTCTTTAATGTTGTTTACTAATAACCAAACTGAAACACTGTATTTAAAGAAAGAGGCCACAAGGATTATTACATATAATTTGAGAGTTAACTAAATGCACTTTAAGCAAATGGTGTGAGGCCATAATACAAGCAAGACTTTATATTTGCAGTTTTTTCTCAGTGAGCTATAGGTTAGGAAAAAGTAATGTATCATTAGTCTTTGAGACTATCTTGCAATTGAAAATGCTATTTAAACCTTACAACTTCCAGAGAGGATGCGAATTTTGTATAAAAACATGAAAATTAGTTCGGGGCTGTGAATGTGAAACCACTTCCAACAAGAAAGGAGAAAGAAAAAAAAAAGAGAAAACCCAAGCAACCTGTTTTACAATCAAGGCTAGTCCTGACAAAGGAAAACCTAGTATGTTAATACTAAAAGCCACATCATAAATTTATTTTCTATACTTCAGGGTGTTCTCAGTTCAGATTATGTCTGTATGCAGATGATAAAGAAATAATAAAGCCCTTCTTAATTTAAGAAAAATACAATCTAGTTGACTTAAATGGTAACCAAGGGAGTCAACTGGACATGCAAACCAGATTACAGCAAACAAAACTCAAATTAAACCAACTGCAGGCACACAAGCTAAGGGCTAGAACACACACAACTGCAAAATAAAGGACATACAAGGAAAATCCTTGAAGGGCAGTGAAATAATGAACTTGCAGCAGAAAAACTGAAACCCCAGACTAGAAGAATGGCATAATTTGTATTACACCTAACATACGAAAAAGAACTAAGAACTAAAGATTCTTTGAGATGCAACTAAAGAGTGTTATCAGAGGCAGTTGTAAAGTGATAAAAGCAGGGAAATCCCAAGTGGATCAGAGAGGGTGAGGCTGATGCCGTGGAATTAAGCTGACAGAGAAGCAGAAGAAGGCAGGGACACCTGTGCCGACAAACTGTTGGAACTGAGCTGGTACAGTGAAGGCAGGGTCACTACAGCAAACTGTATTTGTTAAATGATAATTAATATAGGAGGGACAGGACTAAATGGCAACTACTTTTGCTGAAAAATCAAGCTGCTCTCTTTAGAGACAATTCAATAATGGCTTCAAAACAAAGAAGGGAAATTGACTGAGATTTTGTGCCTAGAGGCAAGATCAGCACTGAAACTGCTGGATAGCAGGTTACAGAAGCTTTAAACAGAAAATAAAATCAGAGGAAAAATTAGACTTGGCAGACAATTAATGGGCTCATCAAATACTGGCCTTTAAGCCTGTTCTGTATTCCAACTACAGTATCAGACAAGTCTGATGAAGTATATAGGGACCAAGCTAAACAATGTCAGACTGCTAGAAAACAATATGCAAAAGATGCAGATCTGGGGGCAGTGGCCTCCAGCTGTTGAAATGTAAATACATTATAGAAACACACTCTAGAACTTCAGTCAGTGAGAGGCAGGAGGCAGCAACAACAGTCCTGTGGCAGAGAAATAGAAGGAAATGCAGGTGATGTGCATGAAAATCCGGTGTGTTCCTGGATGTAGATGGCACAGGACATGGATGGAACAAGGAAATATCCAGCTAGTGGTGGCTCACAGGCAGGGTGAGGATGTGATTGCAGGACCAAATGTGGACAAGTGCCAGGTTTATTTGTCACACAGACACAGTGCCATCAGTGCACACAGCCAGTCCAGCACTGCTCCACACACAGCCTAGAGAATCCTTTGGGATACCCATCTCTCTAACTTCCAGTGCATCTCTTACTTAAGGGGCCTCAGCATTAGCAGAAAACATTTTCTGCATTTAGGTAACATGATAATAAATGCAGGTTGTTCCCAAAAGATTTTCATTTCGACTTGAGGATTAAGAGGATTTTCTATATTTGTCCAGAAATATCCACATTTGCCTGGATATTTCTGTCCAGGAAGTCTTGGTGAGATATTAAACTGATTAATACTCAAGACTCCAACTTAAAGCAGATACCCATAGTTAAAAGATTTTGTAGGCAAAAGTTCAAGGTGTATTTAAAAATATTTGAAAGAAAATTACAATATACATACACAGAAATGTATCAAGAGAAGATTGACCTATCCCCAAGTGAAGCTCAGCTTAAAACAAACAAAGGAACCACTTGATTAGGCTACTCTCTAAATAAGATGCATTACTTCCTAAGCATGCACCTTTCTCTAGGGATCCAATCTGACTTTCTGGATCAACTTTAGGCAGAAGCACTTCAGATTCTTGACTCACATCTTCCACCTGATGGATTATGTATTTTGCTTTTCAAAAAAGCTATGGAAAAGCCTGTGCTGCAATTGGTAGTATAACCAGCAAATTCCTGGGCTTCACTTACTAAACATCCCAACATTACAGAACAGTTGGTTTTACAGAGCTCAACGTGCAAAATTCAGCATTAGCACAAAGTTCCACAACTTATTCTTGTTTAGAAACCCTATATAATTTTTTTCCATTTTAATTTTGCTGGAGTAAAGATATAATCTTTCTACAGCTATATTCAGCTATTGAAAATATCTTTCTGATTTGTTTCGTGTCTTGAAGTTGTACTTCTTCTAAGTTACCTGTTATCCCAAACTTAGCTTTAACACAGATCTCTGGTATATCTAAACGTTACCAAATCTGAAAGGGTCAAAAATTTTGAGTTTGAAATCAATTAAATATTGGAAATGTAAAAATACATATGCTTCCACTAGTGCCATGAACATAACCAGAGACCAGTGTCTTGTTATGGAACAGTATCGTTTATAAGATACTCCTTCTGAAGGTAGTCTCAGTTAATGAAGTTAATGTTCTGTCATGACAATGCAAAATAAAATAAATACGTGGCACCTAAGAAAGGCAGGATACCAATACTTCTGTACTAAAAGCTGAAGAATTTACTAAACTCAAAAAAAGTAGTTTCAGGTCTGCAACAATGGCGTTCCTTTTTGTCCAGAGCCACTTCTGCGGTGCTCAGCAGAGAACGCAGCTCCTCCAAACGCTGTGGCAGGGAGCGGAATACACTGAGTAGGTGTAATCATGTATCCACTGTGTGTGAAAACAACAGCAAGGGCCCACTCAAGCAACACAGAAATCAGGAAATCCAGAGTTAAGGCTGAAATTGTATCCTTAACTCACCTCATTGTGCCTAGGTATCCTAGCTCAAAGGGTATGTAAGATCATCCAGAGTTCTGTGGCCTCAAATAGAGGACCAAATCATACCTAGGCATAACAGGGAGGCCAAATTTAACATGAGTGCACATAAAAGTGACCATTAAAAAAAACCCTTTAATATGCATGCATACCAGGCAGACTTCAAAATTCAACCCCCCAACATTATCTTGATTGAACTTGGAACCAGATCTAGTTGCTATTTGGAATTCAACTACAACATCACTATGGAAGGGGAAATGAGGAAAACGTGAGCATGCACAAGCTTCTTACCAAACTGTGCTTCCTAATGCAATTTTGAAGACGTTTTACTAGACAGTTTGAGAGCTGTAGCCTTTTACTTCTAACTAAAGTTCCCCACGATGGAAGTTTTTAAGATTGAACACATAATGAAGTTGAACAGAAACAAAATTTATTTCCTCTACTCAACTCCTTTTACATATTAATAGTAACCTTGTCTTGCTCGCACAGGAGTCAGGAGGACACTTGAAAACATGTCTGCAGTAAAACCAATTGTACCAAATGTCTTTAGATGGGAACATTTAAAAGAAGAAAATGTATGAGAAAGGAAAGAGAGGCAAAGATTGTTGAGATTTTTCAGGCTCCAGTGTCATAACAGTTTTAAAGATACAGATCAAGAGATCAATGACCTTAAATGTCATAAAAATTGCCCTAACCAATCTATTTGTTCTGGGATTCCAGCCTACAAATTAACATAGTGTAATTTTACATCATCACTTTTGCAATGAAGAAAAAGGTCTTCTGGAAAGACCCTCAAAGCCAGCATAAAATTTGGCTTAAAACATACAGAAGGAATAAAAAATACACATGAACCCAGCTGCACAACGTCTGGGAGGACTTGCTCTTTCCCAATACAAATATTCAATACTAACGCTCATCTTGCTTTGTGCTCCTGGGTGACTCAGAAGGATTCAGACTGTGGTTTTGAGAAATGCAGTAACTTCAGCACTACCATAGAGAACTCCCTGCTCTCTCTCACTTACCTGTTGCCAGCTTTGTCCTGTACAGACTCTGTGAACAGACACATCTCATAGTACAGCAGACACCAGCCCAGAAAATGTGCACAGGAAACTGCTGGGGGATGAGCTGCACTGGCTCACAGAGGTTCACTGCACCCTGCTCTCATCAGCAGCAAATCATAAGATCACACACTTGCTCAAGAAAACACTACAAGTCCTCAAAACATTGCTTGTCAAGTTGGATCCCTAACCCAGGCTAACTTTCTCAGTGTGGAAGTCACCAGAGCTAAACTGGTATTAAACAGATTCCCCCCCAATACCCAAAGCAGTTTCTTTCTGTTGACTTTTAATAATAACCTCTGTACCTATTTCCAGTTGTTCAGTCACAATAGCTCAGTCCAGGCAAAACTGAACTGCTATGAAACACAAGTGTATCTATGTCTATAAAGAATGTTTTGATTTTGCAAAGCCACTGCACTTGACTGACAGATAATGCTAAAAAATGAAAAAGATACTAATTCTAAACTTTGTGCGAACGACTTTTGAAGCATCTATTCCATGCCATCAAGTGGCATAACCAGGCAGTAATATTTTAAGAGTCACCAGTTCTAGAAATTGCTTTCCATTCTAAAATTCAGAGTCATTCCAGCACACTCTCTTTAAAGGCAGCAGGTGAAGGAAAGGGACAATTAGAAAGGAGGTTTCAGCTTAAGAGCACATTAAAATATGAATGCTTCAAAGAAAACTACAAAATAAAGAAGACTTTTCACTGTTATCCTTTAATTTTGTGGGGTTTGTTATCAAATCTAACATTATCCAAATTTTGTGATATACATTCTGCAATCTCAGCTTAAAGCTCAAGAAAGCTCCTCTTAGCTATTGCCTTTAAACGCAGTGTCAAGCTTCAGAAAAGGGAAGAGGGGGGCAGAAAAGGCAAAAGTGGAGCAAGCAGACCAATGCCTTGAATCTTTTCAGCATTCACAAGAACAGCAATTCTAGGAGAACCTCAGCTACTTACAGGAAACAAGATAAAATCCCTTGAGTGAGGGAAAATTTACCTTCACTTTAAAATAAAAAAACGACATCCTCATAAAAAATCCCTCTCTAGGTTCTGATCAGAGTCATTTCCTCCCACCATGTAACTACCTTTTGAAAGTTCTATCAAAGATTTTCCCTGAGTGCTTTGCCTCATGGCTGTTCTGCAGCTACAGCCCATGGCCACTAACAGTATGTTTGGTTAGGCAGAAATCACAACCCAAACCACTGTTTGTGAGAGCTATCAAACTATAAAGAGAATTAGCAAACTGTTGCTGATCACTGTATCATAAAAATGGTGGGCAGTACTCGGCAGGACTCAAGGGCTGCAGCAAGGGAAGAATGAAGACAATCAGCATTAAAAAAGCTGATCCACAACAGCATGAAACAGGAAGGTGATTATAAAAGGAATAAACCAGAAGTGCAGGTACAGAGTGGCCAGGACAACTATTTGCATTGTTTTCCGTATTTCTGTACTTTTACCTGGAAGTGTGTGGAGATTTTTTCATATCCTGAAATTTAGACTCAAAACATTTTGCCATTTGTGGTGGGAAACAAAACAGCAAAAAACCTCCTTCCCTCNCCAACAACTAGATCATGTAAGCCTTCACAGAAATCCTAATAATTTGCCCTTTGATATCAATGATTTGTAATTAACACCCGTAGGGTTACAGTTCTTGTTTAGACTGTTACATTTATCACTGTTTTGGAAGCAGGGCTCAGAAACAACCTAAAAACATTATTAAGTACTCCTGCTTTTATTCTGGTCACCTTCTCTTGCTTTTCTTGCTTGCAAACAACACACACAGCAGTCTGCTGACTCTTAGACAAAATTTCAGTACTGCTCTGAATTTAATAAAACACAATGGATTACATCAGCAAAACAAAATTTTCCTGTTGTTTCTAATTTAAATTAACCTTTCTGATTTGAATGCTTAAAACTTGCATGCCAAAATGGTCTGCAAACCCTTAAAGGAAAGCATTATCCGACATATACTGCCCCTGCTTCAGAGCATTTGAGAAAAACAAGAAACAAAAACAGGACCAAAATAAATTTCTTCCAAGAAGTTGTTGAAAGTGGTTTCAAAAGAAGTAATTTGCTCATTCCACTGAGAACATTTACCAAGTCACTATTTACTGCACAGAAGACTGAGTTACTTTATGGGTGAGGGCTGACAAATAAATAAGAGCTTTACTCTTCTATGGCTGCTATTTTTGTCTGACTTGACAGATCAAACTGATTTGCTTTGTTAATCACCTTTCAATACACAGCTCCTACTCGCTGAATTTGTTGAAGCTATTTCACCTTGCAAAATGTTAATTTCTGTGTACATATTAACAAAAAAATAGCTTATTTTTTGGTATTAAAAGCTATGTTTCATGACAAACAATTACTGAACTTGTCATACCTGCTTAGCAAAAAATATTGTATCCAGTCTGGAATCCTGGACAACAGAACCCGCTGGCTCCTCTCCAGGCTGCCACTTGAAGAGAAAAATCAGCCCATGTACTGGCCTGAAAAACAAAATTTATATGAAAAAGGTCACCTGTACTGATGTAAAATATTAAAATTATCTGTACCGTAGTTTCGCTGTATGCTGGTACGGTAACTCTGTTAATTCTTTCTAAACATCAGGAACTTGCACTGAAATTTTCAGATGTGTTCTTTTAATTAGGCAGAAGACAAATCAAGCTTCTTTCTGTAAGTGCTAAAAAATCCCAATCTGAATTAGCGTTTAGCCTGTAATTTTCAAAAGTCAGGACCAGTTTTCCTGGTTACTGTAGCTTTTACACTTGCAGAACTCTCATTTGAATTGGTTAGTGATAAACAGCTGTCAAAGCATTTGTCAATCATATACAAGAGCAGGAACTAAAGTTTTGGTAATCCTTCCAGACACAGAGGAAATATCCAAAGAGGAGCTCTCCTGAAACTTCATGCTTTGAGTTATCTCACCAACAAGGGAGAGAAACCCAGTTTTCTCTTCTAGTAAAAATGTGTCTTGCTTTTCATACTGAATGTCTTGAACAGTAAACAGCTTTTACTGCATGTTGCACTGTATTTAGTATTCCCAGAGCATGAAAGTTTATCAATAAAGGCAATAGTTCTTACAAAATCCACAGTTACATTAAGACAGAACTTTATTCATCAACTTGAATCTCATGGTCATCACCACAAAGATGCCACAAAAGCTTTCTCTACAAAAGGCAAACATACACCTGTACTGCAAAAGCAACTTTTCCTAAGCTCTGACCAGAGGTCTGAGATGCATTTTTTGAAATTCTCTCAGTGGACCTGCTGTTTAAAAAACCAAGACGTTCCTATATTCTTTCACTCTCAGTGTTTATACACTGTGTAAAATATTGCAGGTGTATATGGGAAGGAAGGAAGGAAGCTGGCCATCCCTCAGGACTAGAAAGACGCACATCTCCCAGGACTGCAAAGCTGTCACTTCATAAACAAACAGGCAATGTTCTGATGGTGCAGCAGGAAATAAACCCCTTCTTAGCCAACATTTCTGCCATTCAGGTGTTGCTTGTTAAATATCTTCAGTCAAAAGTTCTAACAGTACATTCTCTGCAACAATTCCCACATCTTTTCAAAGACTAATCCCACAAGCATAGGATATTTCACAAGATAAAGGAGTATGGTCCATGTTAAACGATATTTTCCTCTAAAATCCTGCATGCAAACACGGGTAACAACACACCACAGACAAAATGTTAGAAGAATTAATGCTGCTTAACGAGGGCAGAATTGTTCCACATGACACCAGACACTATCAGTTATAAAAAGCCTATTTGCCTTCACATACATATGGAAGTGGTTCTGCAGGAAAAACGAGTTACAAAGGTATCTAAGTACAGGAGAATAATTTAAGACAACAGAGGCAACATCATGTGATGTGAGGAAGAAGGCAGATAAAGCAAGGAACAGAAATTTGCCCAAGAATTTGTTAAAAGATATAATGTAAGCTAATGGCAAAATTATTAGAAATCTACTTCCACATTCTACCTACTATCAGCATCTCTTTCAAAACCTAATTAAGCTAGACTGAGCACCAAAGTATCAATAGAAAGCAATTTAACTGCCAGGTATTCCATTAAATCAAAATCCTACTGAACCTCTGTGGAAACTGAAGGAAAAAACACAAACACAAAATACCCCAAACAAAAAATCCACCAAAACTACACCTGAGTTTAGTACACATTCTTTCAGGGACTTCAGACAAATGTGAATAAAAACCATGTGCCTTACTTCAATTTTTCAAAGTTTTCTGGCTCCAAACTCCATATTTCTTCAACTTGTGCTCCTCTACAGCCTGAAATAAGGAAACATACAGGTTTCTTCAACTAAGCCATTTAAAAAGGGATGCAGCCAGTCACGACAGACTTATGAAAGAAGACACAAAGACACTATGTAACATTTACAACTTGTATGTCCAGGCTATGGCAGAGTCTATCTGTGGGCTTTAACACATCTTGTTTAAAAAAATCCAAACAAGACAGGTAAAGAGAAATTATTTCAAAAATTTGTGAACCTGTGTATGGCGATGCTGTCTTTACAACACAGTTGCATTTAAAAAAGAAGCAGAGGAGATTAAAAGATCTCTGGTCACCTCATGTCCTGTGCTTAACTGAAAACAATACTGTTTTTAAAGGCATTATCAGCAAGTCCAACACAGAACTTTAAACAACTATCTCCAGACTAAGATCCATGGTAGTAGACCAAAAATGCTGTACATTCAAGCAAGACATTTGCATAATACAGAGGCCAAAAGGTTCAAATATTTAGTATGTGGAAGTTTAATTTTTTAGTTAAATAAAAAACATAAAAGAAGTGTGTCTGGACTTCATTTCTGATAAAAAGATACAACAGAAACTATGAATCAATAAAACCTGGAGTAAAATCATTTTGGCTCTTTGGCTGAAAACCCGTTTAGATTTATCTGTTGTAATAACCATATACTCATACTTTCACCAAAGATTTTAAACGCAATTCAACACAAAATTTAATATTCTAGAAGGCCAGGCAGCTGCTTGCAGGCTGCCCAGCCACTGCCAAGCCCCACAGCTCAGCCTGGGCACAGCCCTTTCCCAGAACGTCCTCTCTCCTGGGGCTCTGTAACCCGAACACCTTCCCAGCCTTAAGTCTTAAGCTGCGCCAGGGAACTTTAGACTGGACATTCGAATGAGTTTTTTCAAAGGGGTGCTTATAGACAGTGGAATGGGCTGCCCAGGGAGGTGCTGGAGTCATCGCCCCTGGAGGTGCTTAAGGAAAGACTGGATGTGGCACTCAGTGCCATGGTCTGGTTGACAAGGTGGTGCTGGGTCATGGGCTGGACTCGCTGATCTCTGAGGTCTTTTCCAACCTAACTGATGCTGTGACTCTACGCGGCACGTCCCTGCCGAGCTGTGCGGTAGCAGCGCAACACGTGCCGGGACGAGAGCAGGGCCGGGCCGCACAGCCCGCGCTGGGGCCGGGCCCCCTCGGGCGGGGACTCCCCGCTGCCCGCAGGCGGCCGGGCC
>VZRQ01000333.1:2020944-2043596 GCA_013397975.1 Machaerirhynchus nigripectus
CTCCCCGCGCCCGGAGCGGCCCGGCCACCGCTCGGTGTCCCCAGTGCCTCCCCTGCCCATCGCCCGGCGGCCTCCGGAGCTGTGGCACCGCCCGGCCCCGCCCGGGCCGCCGCCTCGCAGGCAAGTGGCGCTTCCCGAGGTGCGGGGGGAGCGGGGCGCAGGGTCCCCGGACCGGCCCCGGGGGACCTCAGGGATGCGCGGGGAATGCGGGGAGGCCAAAGGGGCAGCTCCGGAGGGCACCTGGGCGTGAGGGGCCCGCGGGGCGTTCACGGGCGTGTCCCTGGCGTTACGCGGCTTCCCCTGTCACGCGTGTTTATCGTCTTTATGGAGACTGACAGCTGCGGTCGCAGCTCTTCGGGTATCGGCTTTAGGTGCTTCTACCTCTTAATTCTGTGCTACGTCAGCTAAGCTGCCTTTGCCCCCCAGTCAGTACATTTTTTTAAGCAGGCAGGCTCCTGCAAATTCTGCAGTAGAAATGCGTGGGCAGGTATGTGGTTCGGGTAGTTGGATATCTGCTGTGCTGCCATCGTGCATCGCTCCATCGGTGATTTGGGAAGGGTTCTCCTGGCATCCCAGTTGACATGGAGGTACTTATTTCCTGAAGTATGAGAACTATGTTGTCAGAGCTGTGGTGTAGCACAGGACTATTTTGTTACAGCCATAGCTCATGGTGATGGTTGTGGTCTCTCTGCTCAATTAACTAGGAGACATTCCTTATAGTCTTCAGTTTAATGCTTACATAGAACTTAGAGAGCAGAGGAGCGGAATGCAGTTTGTTGTAGAATGAAGTATATATGGTTTTGAAGTGTTCGAAGGCAATTTGAAATGTTGTCTTTGAAATGGTAATGATTTTTTTTGTCATGAAAGAGCTGACTTTTTCAAAGTTTAATTCCATGGGATTTTGCTGCAAAGTTTGATTCGTTGTTAATATAGCAGTTAAATTTAATAAGTTAGAATTGTAGTTCTGTTGAAGCTTTGTACTTTATGTCTTTTTTTTCATCCATCGATGAAACTTGTCAGACATTTTATTTCTTAGGAAAGCTAAGGCAAGTTAGAAAAGTCATAGAGATTAACGAAGGTCAGCTTAAAGAACTGAATTAAGTTATGGTACAGCAACGTAAAGATACTGACTTACCAGTCGCCATGTAACTGCTGTATAGACTGTTTCAGAGCAGTCAAAGCCATATGTTACATATACATTTCTATGGCGGTTGAAATATAGTGGGTTTTCTCTTTCATTATTAATGGTGAACAACCGTGGAGTTGAGTTTAGCAATTTTTGTTATAAAACTCCTAGTCTTGGACTTCTAACGCTTTTCATGTTGCTGTTTGCATTCCCATAGCTCAGAAGTTGGAAATGCTTTTGGAGCCAGAATATTGTTGATGAATCCTCCATAGGTGTTGCAAATTCAAGTTCCTTGCTGCAGCTCAGCAGGTGAAGAGTAGGCTTATAGTAGAGCATATGTTAAGTGGGCATTTGCATTTATCCACCTGTTAGGGTGAAAGGTGTCTCTGTCGTACAGGTGTTGAAGGAAAAGGTAAGCTTGAGGTCTGGGCAGAGGACAGGGAGTGGTGCAAGGGAGGGAGTAGCTTTGGGAACTTGAGAGGCTGGGAAGTAATACAGGGTTAGAAATGGCCAACATGACTTGAGCAGCTCAGCTGTGAGGAAGTGCTTTTCCAGCAGCTCCTGGTGAAGCGTAGATCTCGTACTTTACTGTGACTGTTCAGTAGTGAGATGGGTGGTTTGCATCAGCTATTGCAGATTTCAAAAGTAATTTTAAGAATATTTTAAAGGATTTACAATTTGTGTTAGACAGCTGTTGGAAATCATAACAGCAGCTGGGCTTGCAGCTCATAGTATATTCGTAAGAAAGCAAATTAAAGAGCTGAGTGTCAGAAAAACTATTTGCAACTATCTTTTCTGTTACGGGTTTGTGTCAGAAGTATATGGATGCAGGCACATGCCTCTTCCCAGCGTTGTGGGTCCATGAATAGCCTGGTACATACAAAAGTAAACATAAAAATTATTCATTGTTAATATCCATAAGAATTTTCCCATTTGTCTCATTTTAATGTAGTAATATTTATTATCGTAGGGGTATGAAAGCTACGGCAAGAAATTATTCTCAATATTTTATATACATGGAGATCCTTTTGTTCATGGGTGATCCTTTATGCTTCCCATTCTTATTTTTCCTTCAGGATAATGGTGTTTCTCCGTATCTTTCATGTACCATTTTTTTCTGATAAATAAATGGATGCTTACAGTGATTTCAGGATTTTTTGTTTGGGTTTTCTGTGTTTATTAGGAAACATTCTTGGCTGTTTTACGAAATGAGCTAATGGAACTGTATTGAAATAAAATGTATTTAGACATGAAAAGGTCCTGATGTGGTATTCATGCATGGGGAATACCACCCTTGTTATTTTCAGTGTATTTGCATGCTTCAGATGTCAGGGAAAAAGCCAGCTCAACCATGATGTGTATTTAAATAGGTTTGGCAGGAAACATGGTTAGAATATTTAATTTCAGCTGAGCAGCGATGCTCTAAATAATACAATGAAAGATATTTCTTAGTTAATTTTCAACTGAAACCTGCTTTCTTAAACCAGGTGTGAGCATATGGCTTCTATTTTTATGATTATATCAGTTTATAGAATGTAATGGGAGCACTGATGACTGTTTAATTCTGGATGCAGATCAGTGCAGATATGCAAAAACAGAGGAAAGGTGCATTTCTGGTCACTTGCAGAAAAAGGGAAATTCTCTGTCAAAGAAGTAGGGAAGTTGTTTGTAAATCAAAGTGTTACCTAAACTGGGGGGAAAACCCCTCTGTCTACATTAGTGACATTTATTTGTGCTAGCTTATCCTGATAAATGGAGCAAAATGGCTTTTATTTGCCTTCACCATCTGAACACGCAAAAGAAGTTAAAAGTAGATAACTGAATTCTTGAAAATTTTTAGTGGATTTCTTTGAAATGTCATTTTGTGTGTGCTTAGATTTTAGTCCCTTTATTTTAAGATTTATATGCAGTTGAGGGAATGGATTATTGGTGCTGCCTTTTTGGTTTTCAGTAGGAGCTCTTGGTGCTGTGTACTGTATTTTTATTGTTTGGTGAGAACTGAGCAAACTAAATTTATTACTGTGCTATTAATGTTTTGGAGGTAGTGGTGATGAGGAATTTTCTTACCCTTATCCTGCTGATTTCATTTCACCTGCATTTGCTTCATTTTAAATGTCATGGCTTGAGTTTTACCAGGCTGGATGTTCTCCAAGTAAGAGCAGTGGTGTTGGCCTACAAATATTACAGCTGAACTCTCTTGCAGCTCAGGAGTGTAGAAATAAAAAGACCTGAATGATGTGAATTTTTGTGCTGATTTTTGCTTCTTAACTTTGAATGTGAAGCAGTACAGAATCTGTTATGTCTCTGTGTTTTCTTGGATGTCACTTGAAACAGCAGACTGTTTTGAGCCTGTGGCAAAGATAATTTGTCCTTGAGCTTACTCAGTTGTTAAAAAGCTGTTGTCTAGGCCTCACTGAAACCCACCATACTTAAACTCTCACAAAGTCTTCCAACTAAACAGTTTTTCAATATCTTAGTTTTTCATTTAGCCTCGCTTTTCTTCAGTTGGTCGGTATTAGCAATTCTTCAGCAAAATAGAGCAGGGCAAGATCTGAATTTTGGGCCGTTTAGTCTGCAATATAAAATTTTACCTAAGAAAGTGATGTAATATATTAGTGGCAAAAGGCTATAACACCAGATGGTTTTTGTCTGCTGCTTATTGAGGTTAAGTAGTTTCTGAGTTGGTTTTAGAGAAATAAGTTTGTTGCTATTACAACTCAGAGAGTTTTTGTTACTTTTCCCCTAAATGATGTGTATTATCACACACGTGGAGTATGCTCTGATTAAATTTATGAAGGAAGACTTAAGGTTATAGACAAGATGTATTTACTTTGCTAAAAGAGCAGTCAACAGTAGTTCTTAATAGGATGTGTTACTCTTCCAGCAGACCCCTGGAAGTGTGAAGGATGGAGGCGGAGGAGAGCCGAGCGCAGCCCCCGGGCGAGGCGCCGGAGCCCGGCTGTGCCAGCGGTGCCGGCTGGCACCTCACCGACACCGCCCGGCTGCAGCACTTCCTGTGCTTCGGCTCCGAGGGCGGCGCTTACCACGTCAAGGAGCAGAAGCTGGGCTTTGAGAACGCCGAAGCTTTGCTAAGGCTGATTGAAGAGGGCAGAGGCTGCGAAGTTGTTGAAGAAATAAAAGCGTTTAGTCAAGAGGGCAGAGCAGCGAAACAGGAGCCCCTGCTCTTTGCCCTCGCAGTTTGCTCGCAGTGTTCTGATGCCAAAACAAAACAAGCGGCGTTTAAAGCTGTCCCTGAGGTGTGTTGCATACCAACCCATCTCTTTACTTTCATCCAGTTTAAAAAAGATCTGAAGGAGGGCATGAAATGTGGCATGTGGGGCCGTGCTCTGAGGAAAGCTGTTGCAGATTGGTACAATGGAAAGAATGGCATGGCTCTTGCTTTAGCGGTTACAAAATATAAGCAAAGAAGTGGTTGGTCTCATAAAGATCTTCTGAGGTTGTCCCACCTAAAACCTGCCAGTGAAGGTAATAAATTTTTATTTACCTGAAAATACTGTGTTTTAAACATTTTATATTTACTGTGGAAGTATTTTGGAAACCCAAGTACCATTGTAGATGAATTCTTAGTGAGGATATCCTGTAAATTGCATCTTAAAAACATGGGTGTTCATATCAGAAATAGACCTGTTTGTCTTCAAGGTAAACAGGGTTTGTTCCTTCTTTTCTTCCATATGCCAAGAGAAGATAAAATAACACAATTCCCTCATTTTGTTCCTATTTGCTTACAAATGATGAAATAACACTTTTTCATTATGTGGTAAGATCTGTTGGCTTCAAATCTTAGAATAATAGAATGGTTTGGGTTGGGAGGGACCATAAAGATGATCCAGTTCCACCCCCCCTGCCATGGGTGGGGACACCTTCCACTAGACCAGGCTGCTCAGAGCTCCATCCAGCCTGGTCTTGAACACTTCTAGGGATGGGGCAGCCACAGCTTCTCTGGGCAATGTAGCAAATACATAAAGCTCCTTAATTCTAAGGAGATTAATACAGTAATTAAAAGTACTGCTCTAAATTGTGTGTAGCTGACCTTTTCAATAGGTGTTTGGCAGGTCTGAGAATGAAACCTGTGAATTCATTTGCATGCTAGAATGATAAATGCCAGTGTATAGGTGGTAATCCTGCTTGAGAAATGTTTTTTTTTTTTCATCAGGGATTGCTATAGTCACTAAGTATATTACCAAGGGGTGGAAAGATGTCCAAGAAGCTTATAAAGAGAAAGCAGTTTCTGCTGAGACTGAAAAACTCTTGAAGTATCTGGAGGCTGTGGAGAAAGTAAAACGCACAAAAGATGAATTGGAAGTTATTCATTTGATAGAGGAATATGGTCTCGTTAGAGAGCATCTCCTGACGAACCATCTGAAATCTAAAGAGGTAGGTAAACTTCCTTAGCTTTGAATTCTCCATAGAGTAATGCTGTTCAGAGTTTTAAGTCTAGATTTCTTTAAAAAGTAGCCCTTACACTGTTTTTCAAGTTGTTTACCCAAACAGTTAATTTAAAATAATTAAGATCTTAATATAATTTGTACATGTTTTTTAAAAACACGCTTACTCAATGGACAGATGCCAGTTCTTGCAGTTTGAGAATCTCATCTTTCTGTGTTTCCCTTCTCTTTCTTTCATCATAGGTTTGGAAGGCATTGCTCAAGGAGATGCCTATTTCTGTATTGTTGAGAAATTTAGGAAAGCTGACAGCAAATTCAGTGCTTGAACCACGAGGTTCAGAAGTGGCAATAGTGTGTGAAAAATTGAGAAATGAGAAACTGCTGAAAAAGGTAAGAACTTCATAATCAGTGTCAGCCTTTGTGGATTTTAATTTTTAATGTTTAGTTTATTCTTATTAAAAACTGCAGTTTAATGCATGCAACTTTATTTTAAAGCTTCTGTTTATAATTTCTCATTTGATTCCCCACGTGCTTTCTGAAACTTTCTGATAAATTAGGTGTAGTGGCAGCTATTGGATCTTTTCTTAAATGAGGGCAGTGGCAAGCTTTGCGTGTTGGGTTCATCAATTTCTTCTGAGTCTTGTAATTTTTAAGTGAGTTAAGAAAATAGCATAGTAGCTGAGAGGAAAAAGAATATGGTCAAGGAGACTTTCTCCTTTCAGATTTCTTTACTATCCATCAAAGTGGTAAGAAAATAAGAGGGAAAAGAGAATTCCCCAAATAGAGAATAGAATTTTCAGGGGCTTAATCGAAGATAGAGAGGACAAGTGCCTTGACCAGCAGTTTTGTGAGTTGGGAAGATTAAAATCAGGACACCTAAATTCTTCAGCACCAGAGCTGAATTGAGCACAACAAAAGTCCTTTTCCCCCCATCCTACTGCAATTCCCTTTCTCTGGTTTCTTCCTTAATCATACACAGGCACTGGAGAAGGGAGTGCAATACCTTGATGGAAGATAGATAACAGGCATTCAGATTTACTGAGTTTTGCTGCTGGCAGTGTTTAAGGACTGAAACTCCCCTTTAGGAAAAAGATAAAAAAATGTTGATAAAGTTATGTAAGTTAAGTTTATATATGGAAAGCAAAAAAAATTGTTTGGACTGTTTTACAGCATGAGAAAAATGAATGCTATGTTTCAGAAATAACTTCTTTTCCAGTGTTACTGTATCTGGTATAAAACCAGTTTTAAGTTGGTTCTTTTCCTTGCTCAGCTCCTTTCTCTTCAGCTGGGCAGGAACTTTCTCCTACTGGAAGCCTGTGATGGAAAATAGCACTGGACGATCATAGAGCTGCAAAATTTTACCAGAATTCTGATGATGGCATCACAATTGTTGTTAATTGGAGGATTCTTGGGAGGGAGTGAGGTCCATTATCAGTAACCCACAAGTAGCAGTTCATCCAGCAGTTGTGTGAAGACTGCATGAACTCTTCAGATTTAACAAATTTAAAGTAACCATATACTAAACCAGAGATTTTTTGTAGTAGGAACTTATTTTCACATTTAGTGTTACTTTTTTTTTAAGGAGGTTAAATTTTCATATCCTTATTTTTGATTTCTACCTGTAGGGTAGAATACATCCATTCCATATTTTGGTTGCATTAGAAACCTATAAAGCTGGACATGGAAGCAGAGGAAAGCTTTGGTGGCGTCCTGATGAAGACATTTTAGAAGCTTTAGATGCCTCATTTTACAAAGCTTTCAAGGTAATAATAGTCCTCCAATTTGTTATGCTTTTTAAGAGTTCTGTGTTTTCTGAAAGCTTATCAAGAACAATTCCTGGGATGGGTAGCAATTCTGAAACTCTGGCAACAGCACTGTCCTGACATTACCCAGAAGGAGTAAAAAAACGCCCACTTTAGGATTGAAAGCAGCAGAAGAAATTAATATATAAATGATATGTACCTGTTATATTTTTTTCTTTTGTTCTTTCAGACAATTGAACCAACAGGAAAACGCTTGGTAATTGCAGTTGATGTCAGTGCATCAATGACACAAAAGGTTTTGGGCAGTGTGCTCAATGCCAGCACAGTTGCAGCAGTAATGTGTATGGTGAGGCTTTCAGTTTTTTATTTATAACTGTTTTCAGCTTGCATTGCTTTTTGATACAAAGGTGCTCTAAAGCTGGTTAGAAATCAAGAGGAAACTTACATATAATTTTTGGGCGGAGAAGGTGTGACCTTGTGCCTCATTGCTGAAAGCTACTGGAAACTATATTCAGAAACATCAGTTTGAAGAAGTTGGTTTCTGTTGTAAACCAAAGTAGTCAGGGCAGCTTTTTCCATTTATCTTAGCCATAATAAAATGGCTTACTATAAATGAAAAATGGTAACTTTATCTTACTCATTTTAATTTTTTTCAGAAGTTTTCATAGAATAATACAGATTAGATGAAGAAATACTGGGATGATTCTTGTGTCTGAGTTATTGATGTGGCCTTTATTCACAATCACTTTTCTCTCACAATATAGAAACTTAGTATTCTAAAGCTTCTTGTTTTGCATTCTTGTATTGCAGAGAAGTTGAACTTTTGGTGGTGTTTAGAAATGCTTAAGGTTTTATGTCAGAGGGGAGGGAAGAAATACAGAAGTATCTTTAGTTACAGTAATTAGAGCAGGCGTTCAGCTCTTTTTGAAGTGTTTATTTGCAGTAATATTACAGAATATTTAAAGTGTAGAGTGAACCATTACTGTTTATGAGGAGCCATGGTGACTTAAATACAGAAGCATTTGTCATGCTGGGTGTTTGGTAGGGAATGGCTCAGTTCAGACATTGAAACTTCAGAGGAATAGAACTGAATTTCTTTTGTCTCCCTCTTTCTCAGGTTGTCGCACGGACTGAGAAGGATTCCCACATTGTTGCCTTTTCACACGAAATGGTCCCTTGTCCAGTGACAGCTGACATGACCTTACCTCAAGTTTTAGTGAAAATGTATGAAGTATGTAAAAAAAAAAGTCTCAGCAGTTGCACTGTATTTTCTGTGTAATCAATTCTACTACCTTGTTTAATTTGCATCTCTCTAGTAAAAGATTGGATTTCTTTTGGTGCATTTGATTTAGAGAAAGTCCAGAAAATGTCATTATTTCATTTGCTGGGTATTAAACATTGCAATTTAGTATGGCAGTGCTAGGTCACAATGAGTTAGCTTGAAAAGAAAATTTTAAAAATCTCAAAAAAAAAAAAACCCTGGACAAACGAAGATAAAATGACTAAGTTTAACAAAAAGGCCTCTATGTGTAGTAACTTATGGTAGAACATGAAGCTTACATCAAAAGTAATTTTTCCATGGGTTGTTAATTTCTGTATTAATGTGTTCCATGTGTATTTATTTTTGTCTCTTTAAGATTCCAGTGGGTACCACTGATTGTTCCCTTCCAATGATATGGGCTCAAAAAACTCAGACAGCTGCTGATGTCTTCATTGTATTTACTGATAACGAGACCTTTGCTGGGAATACTCCTCCTGCAGTGGCCCTTAGAGAGTACAGAGAGGTAAGTATGCTTCTGACTGTTTATGATTAATAAATACAGTACAAAATAGGTACCAGCTCTAAAAATCTTTTAGAGATTGGACTGGTTGTGGCCTTCTCCAGTAAATAATTATATAATGTTAAAAACTTATCATTTCTGCAGGTAAGCAGAATTAGTGCATATATTGCACTAATTTGGCATATTTAAAACCACAGAATTGCTAAAAGGATTTGTAATTGCCCTGCTCGGTGTGCTGCAGTGTCCATGAAATTTTGTTACCCAGGGACTGTATGAATACCTGCGTCCTATATATCATTGAAGGAATACATTTTTTAGTTGTTACAGAATGAAGTTTGACTCTCAGAGCTAAATTTAACTTTGATGTCTGCAGTAGATATCAAAAGTTTCAATGAAGTAATGAAGACAAGTGTCAATAGGATGAGGTGACAGTATCTTGTGAAGAAAGCCCATTGTGTTTTAAAGGGACTGCTCCAAGCTGTACAGCTGCATAATTTTAAAATAGAACAAAGGAAAATACTTTCTCCAAGCACATTGCTACTGGAAACTCATATTTATTTGGCAAACAATCTTTTATGCTTTAAAGAAACTATTTTTTAAACTACCAGAAATACGTTTGTCAGGCGTGGGTGTACGGACTTCATTCTTTACATAGTTTCCACCCAGTTGAAATGAAGACCAAAAGTCTTCAATTTTGTTTCCTTAGTTGAGGTTAGCTGCCATCCCAGAGTTGACAGGCATCATGCAGTTCTCTTCTGGCATTCCCCGTTTCTGTCAGCACAGCTCTTCAGACAGCGGCTTATGCAAGCGAGATTTGGCCCTTTGGCATGTTTAGGTTACTGCATATGAGCACATGTTTCACTCTATATGTGTTTTCTGATATTTTTTGCTGTCCTTCCTCTAGAAAATGGGTATTCCTTCTAAGCTGATGGTTTGTGGAATGACGTCGCACGGTTTTACGGTCGCGGACCCGGATGACAGAGGCATGTTGGATATCTGCGGCTTCGATACAGGAGCTTTGGATGTCATTCGAAACTTCACTTTGGATTTGATTTAAGTTTTTTAGGCATCTGCTCTTCCCATGGGTCCATTGCTGGCAACAGGCTTCACCCTGGGAACTCCCAGCCAAATACACTTGATTAGCATATGGCATATTGTATACATATCAGAGTGTTACGGGAGGTGGTGGCACTTCAAACATCTCTGACTAGAGCTTCTCACTAAGGTGTTTGTAAGGTTGAACAGAGCTTCAGTCCCATGCAAGTCCAACACATCAGAGAAACTCAGCGCTTGCATCTCTAGTGTTAAACTAACTGTCAGTAGCCAGTGATCCCCCTGCCATTGGAGGTGGCAGCCACACGTCACCGCTGTCACCTTGGCGCCATGCAGAAACACCCTGCGCGTTTGGACGCTCCTGGTGATGGCTGGCAGTGCAGTCACACTGCCCTTCAGAGTCCTGCAGCACAGCTGGCAGCCCTGCTCCACGCCCATTCAGAAAGCCATCTCCACTCCTCAGCCACCTTCTTTGTCTCCAGCACGCTCATTTTCCCAAGGCAGTTGGTTTTTTCCTATACATCCTCAAGAGCTCAAAACTCTTGTTGGATTTAATTCCCTGACCAGCCTAGGCCCTGCGTGAGTTGGAGCTCCACAGAGCATCATCCCTTGTGTGATATCCACAGTGACTGTGCTCTGAGTCCTGTGGGCCAGCGCCAGCCAGTCTGGATCTGTCCCAGGGGGCAAACAGGACCCCCTGTTATGATGGGATGATGGCAGGAGCACAGTGTACTTTGCAAACCCTTGGTCCCCTAGCTTCACCAAAGTGAAGCTCCTGGCCAGCCTGGCCTGCACCACATGGATCACCCCATCCCTGTTGTCCTCAAGTTCCGCAGCATCCTCTGCCTTGAAGAGAAGGGTGGTTTTGCCTGGGCCCAGGGAAGACCCCACCACATCAAACACTTTGTGTCAGCATGCTGGACCCTGCTCTTGCTCTCCACCAGTGCTCGGGTCAGCCCAGGCACCAGCTTGGCCACATCCAGCTCCTCAGCAGGGTTGGTGAAGAGGGCCATGATGTTGTCCATCTCCTCGTGGACTTTGGAGCTCTTGTGCTGCAGGGACGCCTCCCAGCACCTGCCGAGGATGTGCTGCCTTCATCAGCCACAGGAGCAGGGGCTGGACTGCAGGATGGCCACTTCTTGTCCCTCAGGACTTCAGCAGCAGCAGAGACCAGTGGTGCCAAGAAGCAGATGGATCACCTCCAGAGCCCTGAGCACCACCTTGGAGGTGTCAAAGAGGGTGTAGAGGAAACTGAGGAGCCCCAGAGGCCAGGCTTTGGCCTTTTAGGTTCAGAGAGTCCCTGGCAAACAATCCTAAAGGGAAAAGGGGTGCAGGAAGGCTGGACATTCTTCAAGGATGTTAAAGATGCAGGAAGAGGCTGTCCCCATGTGCTGAAAGATGAGCCAGTGGGGAGAAGACCAGCCTGTTTGAACAGGGAGCTGTCACTGGAACTCAGGGAAAAAAGACCTTTGGAAGAAGGGGCAGGCTGCTCTTGAGGACTACAAGGATGTTAGGTTATGCAGGAAGGTTAGAAAAGTGAAACCCCAGCTAGAAATTAATTTGGCCACTGTCATAGTAGATAACAAAAAGTGTTTTTACAAATACAGCAGCAACAAAAGGAGAGCCAAGGAGAGAATCTCCATCCTTTATTGCATGAGGGGAAGCATTGCCACAAAGGATGAGAAAAAGGCTGAGGTACTTGATGCCTTCTTTGCCTCAGTCTTTAATAGTCAGACCAGTTGTCCTTGGGAAGACAGAGACAAGGAACAGAATGAAGTCCCTGTAATTCTGGAGGAAACGGTGACCTACTGCTCCTCTTAAACATTCAGAGGCCGGGCCTGATGGAATCCACCCAAGCCACTCTCCACCATTTATCGTCAATCCTGGCTAACCAGGGAGGTCTCAAGACGACTGGAGGTTGGCCAGTGTGACGCCCATTGAGCAGAAGGGCCGGAAGGAGGATCCAGAAAACCACAGGCCTGTCAGCCTGACCTTGGCGCCAGGGAAGGTTATGGAACAGATCATCTTGACCACACAGCACATGCAGGGCAGCCAGGGATCAGGCCCAGCCAGCAGGGCTCTATGAAAGGCAGGTTCTGCTTGACCAACCTGATCTCCTATGAATGATCTCCCTGGTGGATGAGAGAGAGGCTGTGGATGTGGTCTGCCTGGATTTCAACAAATCCTTGGACACTGTTGCTCACAGCATTCCCCTGGTGAAGCTAGGAGCTTGTGACTTGGACAGGTGCACTGTTAGGTGGCTAACACCTGGCTGGATGGCTGAGCCCAGAGAGTGGTGGTGACTGAGTCACATCCTGCTGCTGGCTGGTCACCAGTGGTGCTCCCCAGGGCTCACTGTTGGGGCCAGTCCTGTTCAGTATCTTTATGGCTGATCTGGACAAGGGGATCAAGTGCACCCTCAGTCAGTTTGCAGGTGACACCAGGTTGAGCCAAAGAGTTGATCTGCTGGAGGGCAGGAAGGCTCTGCAGAGGGATCTGGACAGGCTGGATCTGTGAGCCAAGGCCAGTTGTATGAGGCTCGACAAGGCCAAGTGCTGGGTCCTGCCTTTGGGTCCCAGCAATCCCATGTAATGCTCCAGGCTGGGGCAGAGTGGCTGGGAAGCTGCCCAGTGGAAAAGGACCTGGGTTGTGCTGGTCAAGAGTGGGTGAACAAGAGCCAGCTGTGCCCAGATGGGCAAGAAGGCCAAGGGCATCCTGGCCTGGATCAGAAAGAGTGGTAGCAGGACCTGGGCAGGGATTGTTCCTCTTTACGTGGCACTGGTGAAGCTAAACCTCAAATCCGTTTTTGCAGCCAAGCATTGAAACAGGCTGCCCAGGGAAGTGGTGGAATCATCATCCCTGGAAGTGTTCCAAAACCGTGTGGATGTGGTGCTCAGTGGTGGACCTGGCAGTGTTGGGTTGATGGTTGGACTCGATCTTAAAAGCTCTTTTCCAACCGTCATGATTTTGTGATTCTTTGTTACCTTTTTGTGAAGGGAAAACAAGAAAAGCAGATGAGGAATCTCTTTTTTTATTTTTCCTGTTGCACACAATTTAAAACAACAGTGAGAAGTTTGCTAAAAGTGGTTACAGGGTTACATAGTATATAATTTAATTTCATTTATAGTAGATTATAAATATGGAGAGATTTTTAATTTCCCCCGTTGCTGTGGAATGCTTATTTGCAAGAATAAATTCATGAGTTACTTCTATAATGGGGCTGGAAACAAATGGGCTTAGTATTTTTAATAATGGCAGTTTAACAGCAACTTCACTGAGAGGGAATTTTCTTTGGGCTTTTTTAAATCTTTGTATTTTAAGTGTTACTAATGTTCAACAGTTTCCGTGCTTACAGTTAAAATCTACAAAATAAGTTTTTTCTGGTATGTATTGAGACCATGTGACTGTGATACAGTGTAAAAGTTACCCAGAGACATTTTATACTGATAAAACTGAAAGTGCAAGAGCTCATGCTAATCTTTTTCTCTCCAGATTATCATCTGGGTTTTCAGAAGGAAATGTTTCTTTAGATAAATCGAGGGACAGTTTCTGCACAATACAGTTTCAGAAGCACTAGTTTAGAATTAAAACGCTTTACAGGACATTCTAAAAACTGTTTTTAGTAGAAAAAGACCTTGGAAATGACTGGGATGTCATATTCAGTCCTTGTCACAACTTCAAGAAGCATCAGCACACTTTCAGTGAGCAAGATCAACAAGTACATGTGTCTTGGCCTGCTCACCAAAGCTGAGTGGGAACAACCAGAAACAAAAAGCTACTTGGGTTTTTTTTGGGTTTTTTTGGTTTGTTTTTTTTTTTTTTTCCAAAAGAATGTATTCAAGTGACTCAGAAAACAATCTTCCTAACAGGAGAGTATTTCATTTCTAAAGATCTTTTTGTAGATTAGTGTTACTTCTGATTTAATAAATTAATTCAAGCTAACATTTTTCAAAACTACCTCCAGTTTATAGTGACCAATTCTTAAAAACTTTTATGAACTGTACAGTTGCCTCCTTCATGTTCACCAAATCTTGTTTAGGAAGTGCTTGAAACTGGATTCTTTATTTTTTATTTTTAGTCTGATAGTAAGAGTGTGACAAGGAGAAAGCCAGTGAGTATTCTACTACTTTGGAACAGAAATTGATAGCAATTTATGTGTATATGTATTTAATTCTGTGTTTTATATATGTGTGTATAGGGGGGAAGTTAAAAGATCTCTTTAGTAGATCAGTCTTAGAAGATTAGAAACGTTTTTTAGTGATGCTTTTACAACTTCCTCTAAAACATATGTATGTCAGCCTCTTTTATGCTAATGCTGGCTGTTTTAAACAGTGAATTTGATGTTAATTTGAAAATAATTATGATTTATAAAAATGTCACGTTTACCCATAGTGGTAAATTACACGTAAGACCATATTTTTCTGCCTAAAACCCGAGCTTTTAAATGTAAAATTGAAGTTCCTACTGTACTTTTGGTACTTGTAACACTTTCCATTATGCCTCATTCCTATTGATTATAAATTTCAAAGCTTGCATTCTGTAGCAGGGATATCTCTTTTGGTGCTAAAATAGGATGTTACATGTTACTGAAGGTATTCTGCTACTTACTTAGGCTCTCCCTTAATGCATGATCAGTCCAGTGAGGGAAGCCTTTCCTGACATTAAAGCAGGGCTTAGGGAACTGCGGGGTAGAGTGTTGCCTTTCAGCCAACATGAATGTATCACTCCTGAATTATCACTGCTCTGACAGAATGCTTGGAGGACACAGGACTGCCACCAGCTCCTCAGGTGACTTCTAGAACAAACCAAGTGTTCCTACAAAAGCTGAGACGTAGCACTTTGGAGTTTGGAAGAAGAAAATCAGCCATTTCTTGTGAAAAATTGCGCATCATTTTTAGGGTCTAAGCAAAACACAATGAATATGGGGAGTAAACTCATTTGCTCAATACATGTTAATAATTATTTCAAGTAAATGCACTGATGTTTTGGGGTTGGGTTTGGTAGTAATGTGTTTTAAATGACACAATAGTCAAACATCTGATTAGGTGTTTCCTTCTAAGCTAGAGATGTCGAAAATAACTGATAGGTGAGTAACTTTTGCAAGTACTTTTTCTTATTTGGAGTAGTATTTGTGAAGTAATAGGAAATATTTTGGACTAAATATAAAATGAAAACTTAAAACAGGTGTTTCAAGCAACTTTCAAGTAAATTTATTGCAAATAAAAATTAGAGTAGTTACTAACAGATTGAATGAACGGTTATAGTGGTGTTCATCTTTGGAAGCAGTCTAGTTTAAAATGCAATTCCTTGAACTAGAGTGTGGAAGTGAACTTTTCAGTAGGACTGATAGAAATTGTAGCTCCCTGTATCTGTTGACACGGGATAGCTGTGACCAATGATAAAACGTAGTCATCCCTGCTGGGGTACAGAATATGCTCCTGGACATTTATAGGATCTCTGGACTAAAAACCTTGTTAGAAATAGGATATTCTCAGTGGTTTATGCGATGCAAAACCAGCACTGATGAGACCACGTTGTCATCTGCTCCTCCTTCAAGATTTGCACAGAGAGGGGAAACTGAAGTAAATGCTGACAGCTGAAATTTTATAGTATGTGGACCTTTGTTTCTGGGGGTTTCTTTCTGGTTTTGTCATTCTCTTCCAGTAAGGGGCATAGAAGAATGATGCTGCATATTCCTTGCCCATAGACTGGACCTTTTTTATCTGTGCATACGCTGAATTTTAGGGGACAGCATGGCTCATTTGCCATAACATGCATTTGTCCTGTTTCTAGTCTTTAGGTATTAAACTGGTAATTTTCAAAACCCTATCTAGACATGTAAAGAGGCAATAATTACTCTAATGCTTCAAAAAGAAGAAAAAAGTGAGCTAAGACGAAGTTGCTAAGCTTAAGCTTTAGTTCAGCGTACAATAAACAACCTACCCTTTCACCAAAAAGGAGACTTTTAAATTAATAGTGGTCTTTGCATTGGAGGAACACTGACTGAAAAGGCAGAAAAGGGGCTATAATTGTGCACTGCAGTTTATCAGTAAACACTGAGCAGGGAGAAGCTTAAAGCTAGTTAATTTTATTCAAAATACTGAATAAAAATAAGTCTAAATGCAGAGTGCAACTGTAGACCAGGCAAATGCAGGTTTCCTGATACCTAACAGAGTTAACTGGTTTCAGTTTGACTGCCATTTCACTGTGACCCCCTTGACAGTTGTGGAGCATTGGACTTTTCTGTCTAAGGCTGTAATGATCAGGCACTTTAGCTTTAAGAAAGAAGAAAAGCATGTCGTGGCTGGAAGCACAGCAGAGGTGAAACATTCTTCTGTAAGGAATGAACATGAAAGATCAGGTTTTGTCATGGAAGGGACACAATCAACGATGTGGAGAGGGCAGGAGGCTCTCGAGTTTTCAGAAGAAATGCAGTGAGCACATCAGCATCGTGTAATAAATTCAGTAATGACAATAATAATTTTGCCAAGAAATAGAATTTTGTGTCAGGAATTCTAGAGCTGGAGCAAGGAGTAGGAGAGTTTGAGGTGCTTGTAGAATTAGACTGTAGTCCTCTGTGTCTCAAAAAAGAGAAGTCTAAAGGTAGGTGTAGCTCTGAGGTCAGCAGGGCCAGTCTAAATGCCCACTGTGTGAGGGCTGCAGGTAACTGGCACTAAAATACCTTGCTGCTTAAAACCACTGTTAAACCTGTTTGTTAAACATAAATCTTAAGGGGGTTTATGTTGTTTCTTTATGTTGCTGTTGATATCTGGTGCCCATAAACGGGTATGGCTTTAAAAGGCTATTCAACAAAGTCCATATTCTTGGCTTAAAAACACACCAGCAGTTTGGGAAATGTTTTAATAATGGCTCTGTCCGTAGAAACATTATGGAAATACTTGTCTGCATTGCAAATGCTGCTCAACCCTGTCCCGAGCTCACAACCACCGTAACAGAAGCTTTAGTTTTGGTTCCATTTTTTTGTTTCTTCTTCTTCTGCTTTACCCTTTCCTCTGTTAGTGTTGGGGTTTTTTCTCCTTTTCCATCTTGTCACCTCAGGCCTATACTTGAATCTTTTTTCACAATCTCTCATCCATTCCTTTTAATTTTTTTATTTTTTGCCTCTGCTCTTCTGCCTTCTTGCTGTCACTGAGTGTGCTCACTTAGCTCCCTGCACCAGAACTGATGGCATAGTACTTATCTTAACTTTTTAAATAATGAATAGTGTTTTTCTTTCCTTTAATTATATAAATCTCTTACAAAAAATATAAATTGCTGTATCTGTCAGATTTTTGGTAGAACACTGTAAAAGCCAGTGACAAAAGTGTTATTTAATTACAAAAACACAACATCTGCCCCGTGACTGGCTTTATTTGAAGAAAGTAACCTCTTATAATTGGCTTTTCAAATTGGCTTTCAAATGTAAAGCTTTTTTCTAGAATTAGTTCAGTAATTTGAAACTTTTCATTCTGTTAAACAGTATCAAGCTGCTGTCATGCAGAATTAGGAAAACATTTAATATTCTGGATAAACAGGCAGCTTCTCTGCAGTATTGACTAGAGAAAGTCTTCAAAGAATAGGCTGTAGAAGTAAGCCTAAGCAAAGAATGATTTGTCTTGCTCCTGCTTTTAATCCTTTGCTTTAGTTTCTCTGAAATTCCACCAGTTTCTAGGTTTATTTTGCTGTCTGCAGTGGTTTGCAGTGCACAGATATGCTGTAAGCAGCTGTTCTAATGACTTTCTTGCTGGAATGGTAGAGATTTCATCTTCCCATGACACAGCAGAGTGTGCAAATGGCTGAGCAAGAGTTCTGGGGGAAAGGTAAAACACTGACCAGGACAGTGTTTTATGGATGTGCTGCTCTGAGGGAAATCATAAAAGATTAGCTAATTTCAGCAGAAGGTATGGTGTCTTTAAATATGTGTGCTTACATATCCGGGTTTATGATTTTGATACTGTAAAGTGTGGTTTCTTTAGGTATTTCTGCATTCTGAATTTAAGTTTAAATATATATATATATATGCATATATATGTGGTATGTTGAGAACTTTTACAAATGCTTCATTAACAAATAATGAGTATAAATAGCTGTTTTCCTAATGTTACCAGCTTAAGACTTAAGCACAACTAGTTACAAATACAATGTCTTTCATTCTCCTGTGAAAGTGCAGTTCTACTCTTTAAAAATAATTCTGTATTTAAAAAGCAACACATGGGCACATTCACAGCTCTGTGTGCTTCATTAAGTAACTGAGTGTTTGTTTCCAGCTTCTTCTGCTTCGTAGAAGCATGGGATTTAAGCTGGAAGAGCAGGTATCCAGATCTTTTAGTGGATAAATTTTCATATTCAGATCCCAGGGCAAGCATATTTTAAGATAAACAGCTTTGTCCTGGAGACAATTCTGGGCAAACAAAAAAAAAAAAAGAAGGAAATTTTAATGACTATTCTTGAATTTCTTCATTTTGTTTTTCTTTTCCTAGAGTAGAACCACACTTTAACTGCCATATCATGTTTAATTAACTTAAACATAACATGGCTTTGTGCCATCCAGTAACAAAGGCACTGTCTTGCTGCTACTTTCTATGAAATTGTACACAATTAATGAAAAACTGTTTGGATGGGGAGCCTTAATATGGTTAAAAAGAAACATAATTAACCCTTTGGGTGCCTTAAGCTAGATCTTATTTAATGAAGGGGCACTCACTTGGATCTGCAGGCACACAGCTTGTTTCAACAGCTGCAAGAGAATTTGCCTTAAGTGCCCTGGGATTTCCAGAACTTGGAACTCAAAGGGTTATTTTAGACTACTGGTTAAAAAAACAAGCCCTGAAACAGGGAACAAAATATAAAGGTCTTTGAAAAATTCCTTTGCATACTATTGTTACTATTTTTACATGATGGGTTTATCAGCTTTGGGGACAAAATTATTGTTAAGCTTCTGAAAAAAACATCACTGGCCGAAGAATTCTGCACAGAGAAAAAGAATATTTGATATTCTTATATGACTGTATGTGCAAAATAAATTGTTTTATTAAGTGTAAATTCAGAGAGATGCACATTTGTGTGTTTACCTTGATGACTGTGTTCTAGCGCCATACAGTAAACTGCAATAATTAAAATTAAACAAGGTCAGTGTGTTTAATTAGCTGATTACACATTAAAGATGCACAATGCAGGCAACTGTATACGAAAGACTTTGTACAAATGATGCAGTTTAAACTTACTTCAAACCTGCATCACAAAAATGAAGCTGTCAAGGTTAAATTACAGTCTTGCAGTCCTAGTTAGCTGGAATTGAAGATTGATGCTTTTTTCCCTTGAGGGGAAGAAGTAGTTTAGGTACATGCAGTGCTGAAAGCAATGGAAATAACAAGAGTCTTAATTCACAAAAAGTGAGTAAAAAATTCATTGACTAATGTTTTTATTCTAAATGTGTGCACCTTTAGTTGTGTAATGGTCCCTTTAACTGAAGAATGGGATATAATTTTCTACTTGCATATGAACTTCTTTAAAATAACCAAGAGTCTTGGCATTGCCTGGTCTGGCTTTGGATGTACATTGTACTGAAACTATGGAATTTTAGTCATTTCTTTTAGACATTAAACTGAAAGTTAAAATGGCTAGTAAACTGCATTCTGACTGTAGAATTTAAGTACTAAATAAACTCTATGCATATTAGACCCACCTCACTTGGTCTTATGTTTGATGCTATTGTTGGATTGGTAGTACCATAGTCTGCAGCTGCAGCTGAGTGTCCGAGCTGCCTGGGCCCCCAGGAGGACATTCCTGAGTGACAGTACAGACTGATACCTCACAGTGCAGAGTAAACATGAAAGCTGTCCCTCTAAAGCTGCCAGAATCTTTATTCCCTTTTCTGTTCCATTGGACACACGATTTGGGAGCTGGGTGATCAGGCACTGGAACACAAGAGAGGCAGGCATGCACACACCAGTATCACTACAAAATGGGTTTGCTTCACACTTCAGTTTGACAGAGAAGAATTCTATTTAAAAAAACCATTAAATTAAACTGACAATTTATTGAGACAAAGGTAGAAAGCAAAGCCCACAGGATTCTTTTTGCAGAGTCTGGACTGCCCTGGAGCAGGATGTAATCACCATGAAATGACATCACTGTCTCACTAAGAGCTCCAAGAGTTACATGTTTGCTAATGACCGTCTGGGTTGTGGGAAGGCTGAGGCAAGGACACCAAGTAATTGGCCAAGTCCATAAAGTCTGTCAGAGTGATCTGTGATTCAGAAAGCCATGGTTTGAGGTTGTTGAGTGCAGCTCGTGCCGTGTGTCTGTGATTTTCTGAATTGATCTGAAAATCTGTTCATACAAAGGAAGATGAAGCTAAGCTAGAGATGGTTGCTCAGTAATTTGCTTTCATTTGGCACTGATGAATTAAAGGGAGCAGTTTGCCTTCCTCATGAAGCTTCTGAGTATCTGTTGCACCTCCAACACAAGTCCCATTGATAAACACTCTTGGGACCTATCAAGAAAACAAAAGTGGCATTAGTTACTTCTTGGAAAAAGGATAAACATTCAAGCAAGCCCCTGTGGACTCCAGTACACACAAGTATTGTGTTCTTCTAGATGTGTGTATAATATTAACGTACAACCCGTACTTCTCCATAATAATTACAGAAATGGGAAACTTTGTGTGCCCCTCAAAAGTGGGATGAAGTCAGTGTAGTAAATTCCAATAATTGAGTCAAGTGAGACTATATAAAATAAGTGTTAAACACAGTGGTTTAAATATACAAATGAAAAATTGCTCTGATCCTTCAGTTATTTCAGTGGCAGTATGGAAAAGATCGACTCTGAGGGACAGTCAGAGAGGTTCTAGCAGAAGAGACAGAACCCTCCTGCAGTATTTAATTTAGGCACTTGTATCCTAAATTTAACTGTCTCAAAAAATGAAGAACTTGCTATGGATATAACCCAAGAGGGATGTGTGTAGCCCAAGGTGTTACTTGCTATGTGTAAGAGAATATACTCACTGTTCTGCCACCAGTCATCTGTTCCAGAACGTCTTGGAACTGCCTTCCATTTGTATTCATGTCCAGTTCCACAGCTGTGTAATTCACATTCAAACCCTCAAACAGTTTTTTTGCCATTTTGCAGTATGGGCATGTTGTTTTAGAGAAAATCACCACGCAGTTGTGTGAAATAATGTCCTGTGTGCTCAAAAGAAAGTTAAAGTCAGCGAGCTTTAAGCCAGTGCACTTTGAACACCATTGAACAGTCATGAAAACTAATACACAAATTAAAAACCTGCTGTTATAGTAACAAACAGGAAAACCTCTGCTGGCCCCTCTGAAGGCAGGTTTGACCTGCACCTGGCTCCAAACTGAGCACAAGGATGGTGGCGTGTGTGGTACAGCTCGGCTCTGCAGTCTGCCCAACCACTGCATCTCCCTGAACTGTTAGGACAGATTTCCCTGTCTGCAAGGCACCCAGGGGTGAGCACAGTGACCAAAAGCAGTGGGTTCAAGATATACCCTTATCACTTTACTGCAAACTCAAGGGGATTTCAGGCTATCATTTAGTATCAGTAAATTTATTTTAAAAAAACCAATTTAACTTTACTTGATATCAGTAATTTTACAAGGTTCTACCCCCAATGTCAACAGCAGCACTGAATTTGAGTAGAGGTCTGAAAAAACATAGAGTGGGTGCAGCCTAAGAAGAACAGGTTCCAGGGCTGTGGATAAACAAAGCTGCCAGCATGACTTGATAACCATAACAAACATAGGACCAGGTTCAACAGGCAGAACTATTTACAGTATTTCTTTGTGTAAATTAGAAAAAGTTTGAAGTAACTGGCTTTTATAAATG
Source organism: Machaerirhynchus nigripectus (assembly GCA_013397975.1). Lineage (NCBI taxonomy): Eukaryota > Metazoa > Chordata > Aves > Passeriformes > Dicruridae > Machaerirhynchus > Machaerirhynchus nigripectus. The sequence goes on from VZRQ01000333.1 coordinate 2,042,918, forward strand.
CTGAAAATCAGTAAAAGCCACATAAATAATGTTACCTGTATTTGATTCACAGCAGCATCATTAGACAATCCTACAGAACCGGGCTGGCTGTTCCCCATTCTAGAACTAAAAAGAAATGACAGTCAGAAATCGGAGCTTTCAGAGAAACGCCACATTGCCCTGTTTTGTTTCGGTGTTTAACTGACTTCTCCATGCCAGTTCACTTGGGCTGCAGCAGCTGCAGCCGCCCAGGCGCTCGGGTGCCCGCAGGAAGGGGAGCAGCGCGGCGGGGCCGTTACTCGGGAAACGCTCCGTGCCGCCGGTGACAGCCGCACACACACCCGCGACACCCGCGACACCCGCGACACCGCGCGCTGCGGCAGCAGCCCCGCGCTCCTGCCCTGCCGGCGCCCGGCACCCCGCCCCGCTCCCGACCCCTGCCCTGACCCTGATCCTGATCCTGATGCTGATCCCGAGCCCGGCCGCGATCCTGATCCTGAACCCTACTGCTCTCCTAATCCCCATCCCGATCCTTGTTCCTGTCCCGACCTTATTCCCAGCCCCGATCCCTGTCCTTGTCCCGGTCCCGGTCCCGGTCCCGGTCCCGATCCCTGTCCTTGTCCCTGTCCCGACCCTAGTCCCAGTCCTGGTCCTGGTCGCTGTCCCGATCCCAGTCCCGGTCCCGATCCCCACCCTTGTC